>JBBYHL010448557.1:16083-43250 GCA_038381835.1 Adansonia madagascariensis | reverse complement strand
TTGTCTCTTGGAAGTTTGCACAGTCTAAACATATGCTTTAACATTTTGGCTAGCGATAATTAACTCCACTGTTATAAGTAAAGCAATTTCTTTAGTTCTAATAAGAAGCTATAAAATGATGTTCAACTTGAAAAAAGAATTAGCAATTATTACTTAGGGGAACTTCCATGATATCTAAATGTTGTGAACTGCAATAATTTTATTAAGTACTTAAAATATGCTCTTACTTTGATAGTGTGAAAGCAATAACATAAAAACTATTTTGTTCTATTCTTTTCCTTATGCCATTTATTTATTCATGAAAATTCTTGGCATAGGAAAAGAAATGTAGTAGGGTGGGAAATGGTCTTTATGTATCCATTCAAACTTAGGGATATAATAATGGATTATAATTGCTGTGGAAAGACTGGCTTTCATTGCATGGGAAATATTTTGAGTGGCACATTGTATGTTACCATTTGTTAGTGGAATTTTGGAGTAAGAAGTGGTGTTTGGACTCTGAAATGTTTAGGTAAAAATTATTTATGGAGCTGAAGTTATTTTGTCCCTCTCTTATTTGACTTATTTTTTATAACTATCAAAAGCTTTAATATGTTCTCTTATATGGTTGGTTTTTCTTTCTCTTTTGTTCCATTTTTAGCAATATTCATGGCATCAATGGCTTTAGTGAAGAGGATGCTAAATCAGTTTTTAGTTTTATGAAGTCTACTGTCTATTTGGCAAAATCTGGTGATCATTTGGTAACTATTTTAATTCTTCTCTTATGCACTAGTTTTATTGTTTAAGGACATGTATGAGACAGGTTGGAATGCATGAACTCTAGTCCATTTACAATAGCATAATCTATATACTATTTGAATAGCTTCTATAAATAATTTAGAATATAAGAGTTTTGTTCATGGCAATTTTTGGTAGGCTAATAGTGACAATGGAAGTGGACTTAGAGACAATATAAGATGCTTGATTAGAATAAGTATACTCAAATCGAAATACTTAAGAATAATTTTAATTCTAAGTTAAAATCCTTAAATGTCTCAATAATTTAATATCAAAATATTTGAAATCTCAATATATCAATATTTATTAATCAAGCTTCCTAAAATTGAATGATCTAGATTGTTATAACTAAACATTAGACCTTGTAAAATGCAAAGTACCATATAAAACCCTAAAATCCTATACTTGGAAAATAAGTAAAATACTAATAAAAATGAAATAAAAAATAAACTAAATATGTGAGAATTTCAATCAGTGCTAAGGTTTAAATGTAAAATCTACACCCAAGCCCTACTTTACCTTTACCAACATTAGATAAGACATGAAACTTAACTTTATACAAGTTGCTTGTAAGGCTAGACCAATGTTATTAAGGTAGGCCTAGGGATATTGACTTAGCATCAGACAACAAAAGCTTCTAAGATCTTTATAGGTAGATGCATTTGATCAGGCACATGCTTAATGAGCCTATAAATGCTTTTTTTTAAAAGGTGATAGGCACAAAAAAAAGTTCACCTACTTCAAGTTCTTTTTAGTTTATTTTATTTTTAATATTTTTTGTCAATTGTACCTTTACTAGCTAGAAAAAGGGATTTTACCAAATTGCTACTTCTCAATATTTGAGTTTCAACTATGGATATAGGATTATAAGGAAATCATGCATATTGACATTGACCAATAAAGGAAAAAGGAAAATTTGCATGTTTTGGAAGACAAACTGGAGTTTATTAGCATGATTATATATCTTAAGCTTATTTTTTACATAGAGACACAGACAAAAATGTGCTCATATACATATTGCAGCTTCAATCAAGCAAGCCTTTTTTTTTGCACCTTTCGCTTCAGGCAATATGAAAGTTCTAGCACCTATAGTGTAACCTATACCCTAAACAACAATTGGCTAATTTTGAAGAATTAAATAAGAGATTCTAGCAACATGAATAATACCTAATTTTATTTTGTACCCTTCTTATACTTTCATTGAAAAACCAATGTTATATTCTTTTTCTCTTTTCGAATATAAGTATATTTTTTTATCCATCTTTGTTAGATCTTTTAATCATGTTAACATTTCTGAAAAGTGATTATTAACTTTTTAGAAATAAATAACAAAGTTTTTTTGCATTATTTTGGAGTAAGGTTAAAATTATAAGGATCTTAGTTATTATTTCAATTCTTCTAACATTCTAGGAAAGATTAAAAAAATGAATAATGTGGTTGAGTATAATCAAAGGATAAAGAATTTGGAACTGGTTGCTAAGGGATATTTCTAAAAATAAGAAAACAAACTTTTCACAAGGAGCTTTAGAGTAGGCACCATTAGCCTTACCCACCTTACCCAATCACAAGAAGCTCCAAACCCAGGCATCATCAGCATTGCTTATCTTACCTCGAGAAAATAATATTCATCACATTTTGTGAAAATGCCTTTGACTTCGAGCATAGAAGTAGGCTTATTTTGCCTATATTATCTCCTGATGATACCTTCAAATTAAGGTGCAGGTATTTTTTTCATGATTGGGCAACAAAAGCACATTCTCCTCATTAGCACACACGATATAGATGCTTAAGTTTCATTAGAAAAGCTTTTCTTCCCATCATATTCCTTAGAATCAAAATTCATCCTTTAAATAATTTAATTATGGATTCCCATTATAATCTGCAATATTTTCATAATTGAGCAGTAATAATGGTTATTAGCAGATCCATCTACATCTATTCCACTGTTAGCAAGGGCATTGAATATTGACATGCGTATTGTTGTAACATGTTGAACACGAATCTGACATGCTAGACTTGAGACAGATATATTACTATTTTATTTTTTGCATTTGAACGAGACTTAATTGTTAGATCAAATTGCTCATCCGACTTAACCCTAAATAGTCTTCATGAAATAACCAAAAGACTTAGAGTCATGACTAATCTATTTTGGCTAAGTGAGATTGGTCATCTACCCTAAGTTTATTTTTTGAGGATTGTGAAACCCTCATAAATGAGTTTATCTCTTGAGGGTTATAAAACCCTCAACAAACTTCAAAGTTTGCCTATTAACCCAAGATTCATATGGAAAGGGTTTGGGAGTCAGTTACACGTAGAGTATAACAAGTCTCTTCCACAACAGTTGTAAAACAATACTTATTAAACATGTGTTATCCTAAATATCGATTAAATTTGATTTTAATTTTTCAGTACTTAATTATAATTCTTATATTTGGAATTATTTAAAATTGATATTATTTTTCCAGTTCCAATTAAATCATGTTTCAATTAACTTTGAAAATCAAAATAATTTTGTACCACTCCAAAAAACTGGAGGATTACGACAGTTTTATTTCTTGAGAAAATAAAAAATTCTAATTTACTTGTTTAGAGAAGGTATTCCTTTGTTTAAAATAATTGATAAGGTAACTTCCATATACTAAAAGCACATCTATGGACTATTTTAACTCTAGGAGGTTGTCTCAAATTTTTTATTTAATACTCATATTATAATAGATAATATCATACAAGATTTTTAGCATAATATACCTAAAATACTCTAAAGAACACGCATTGACATGAAAATTCCAACTTGATCCTAAAGTGATAAAATCTCTCGATGATCTTAGATTATGTCAACTATTGTAAATGGACTAAAAATGCATGGAAAATGCTAAATGGTCCCTAGATTATGATAATAACCTATATGGCCCTAAAATAAAAAGGAATTGACAAAAGGTCCCTAATGTACACGCAATACCTTAATGAGCCAAAAATGCATGGAAATGTTAGAATGGTGCTAAAATGCATGGAATTGCATAATAGTCCTTAAAGGTTAAAAAATAACTAAAATGATCCTAAAGCATAAAAGTTCCTAAAACATGGAAAATACTATAATGGTTTTTTTATGATTTTGCACCGTAAACACATTTTTCTAACTGGGATACATGATGTTGATGCTTTAGTTTCTTAAAAAAGAAGTCTTTCATTCCATTATTTTCCTTAGAATCAAAATTTATCCTCCAAAAGAGATGAACATGGAATACTGTAATAATCTCCATTACTTTTGTAATTAGGCACCATAAACACATTCTCCTTATTGGGATAGATGATATTGATGCTTTGGTTTCTAAAGAAAATATTTTCATTAAACATTTTCCTTAGAATCAAATTTTGTCCGTCAAAAAAGATAGACATGGATTCTCACAAGAATCCTCATTTTTGCTTTGTTTGCACACCATAAACATGTTCTCATTGGCGTACATGATATTAATGCTTGGGTTCCTTAAGAAAAGCTTTCCTCCCCTCCATTGTACTTAGAATTAGAGTTTATCCCTCAAAGCGATGAACATGGATTCTTGTAATAATCTCAATACTTTTTTGTGATTGGGCACAATAAACATGTTCTTTTTATTGGGATACATGATATTGATGCTTGGTTTTTTGAGAAAAGCTTTTACATTAAAAATTTTCCTTAGCATTAATGTTCATCTACCAATAGAGATAAGAATAGATTCTCATAGGTATTTCCATTCTTTTCATGAATTAGTGCCATAATTTTGTTCTTCTCATTAGGATAAAGTTATTAATGCTTGGGTTTCTCAAGAAAAGTATCACTAATTTCCTTAGAATTAAAGTTTATCTGTCAAAGGAGATGAACATTGATTCTTGTAATAATCTTCATTCTTTTTATGACTGGGCACCATAGGCATGTTCATTGGGATACAGGATATTGAAGTTTAGGATTCTCAAGAAAAGCTTTTCTTTTGCCATTTTCCTTAGAATCACAGTTCATCCATTAAAGGAAACAAACCTGGATTCTCATAATTATCTTTGTGATTAGGTGCCATAAATGCTTTCTCCTTATTAGGATACATGATACTAAAGCATGCATTTCTTAAGAAAACCTTTCACTTCCACCAATTTCCTTAGAACTATAGCTTGTCTGTCAAAAGAGACGATCATGGATTCTTTTAATAACTCCGTTTTTTTTGTGATCGGGCATTATAAATGCTTTCTTCACATTGGGATACATGATATCGATGCTTGGGCTTCTCAAAAAAAGTTTTTCTTTCCACCAGTTTTCTTAAAATCAAAGTTCATCAGTCAAAAAAGATGAAAATGGATTCTTGTAAAAACTATATTCTTTTTGTAATTGGGCACCATAAAGTGTTTTACATTTTAGCATACATGATAGTGACACTTTGGTTTCTTAAGAAAAGCTTTTCTTTTCATAATTTTCCTTAGAATCAACATTCATATGCCAAAAAAAGAGAATAGATTCTCATAATTATCTTCGTTCTTTTTGTAAATGGGTGCCATAATTATGTTTTTCTTATTAGGATACACGATTTGATGATAGAGTTTCTCAACAATAGTTTTTCCTTTCACCTATTTCATGAGGATGAAAATTCATCCATCAAAAAAGACAAGTATGGATTCTTGTAATAATCTTTATTTTTTTTTTGTGATTGGGCACCATAAACATGTTCTCCTTAGTAGGGGACATGATGTTGATCCTTTGGTTTCACAAGAAAAGCTTTTGCTTCCATCATTTTCCTTAGAATCAATGTTTGTTCATCAAAAGAGATGAACGTGGATTCTAGTAATTATCTGAATTCTTTTCATGATTGGGCACCATAAACATGTTTTTTTCATTAGGATACATGATATTGATGCTTGAGTTTCTCAAGAAGAGCTTTTTTCCACTATTTTCCATAAAATCAGTGTTCATCCATTAAAAGAGATGAACATGGGTTATTGTAATAATCTTCATTCTTTTTTTGATTAGGCATTTTAAACACATTCCTTTTATTGGGATACATGACATTAATGCTTTGGTTTCTAGAACAAAGCATTTCTTCTTACCATTTAAATTGCAAACAAAGTTCATTCGTAAAAAAATGCAAATGGATTCTCCTAATTGTCTTCATTCTTTTCATGATTGGCTCCATAAACTTTTTTTGCATTGGGATACATGATATTGATGCTTGGATTTCTCAAGAAAAGCTTTTCCTTCCACCAATTTTTAGAGAATCAAAGTTCTTCCACCAAAAGAAATAAACATGGATTCTTATAGTAATCTCTAATCATTTTGTGATAGGCTTCATAAACACGTTTTCCTAATTAGGATGCATATATTGATTCTTTGGTTTCTCAAGAATGTTTTTTTCATTATTTCCTTTAAACTTATAGTTTATCCATCAAAAGAGATGAACAAAGATTTTTGTAACAGTCTTTATTATTTTTGTGATTTTGCACCTTAAAAGCATTCTCTATACTAGAATACATGATATGGATGTTATGGTTTTTCAAGAAAAGTTTTTCTTTCCACCATTTTCTTTAGAATCAAAATTCATTTACAAAAGAGATGAACATGAAATATTAAAATAATCTCTATTCCCTTTGTGATTGGGCACCATAAGCATATTCTTCTTATTAGATACATGATATTGATGCTTTAGTTTCTTAGAAAGGCTTTTTTTTCTCACCATTTTCCTTACAACCAAATTTCATTTGTCAAAAGAGATAGACATGGATTCTTGTACAAATCTGTAATTTTTTCTTTGATTGTGCACCATAAACATGTTTTCTTCATTGGCATGCATGATATTAATGCTTGGGTTTCTTAAGAAAATTTTTCTTTCCTCCATTTCCTTTAGAATACAAGTTCATCATCAAAGAGAGGAACATGGATTTTGTAATAATCCCCATTCTTTTTATGATTGGGCACCATAAACAAGTTCTCCTTATCAGGAACATGATATTGATGCTTTAGTTTTCAAGAAAAGTTTTTTTTTCCATAATTTCCTTAGAATTAATGTTCTTTCACCAAAAGAGAAGAGAATAGATTCTAGTAATTATCTCTATTCTTTTCATGAATGGGTGCCATAATTATGTTCTCATTGGGATGCATGATATTGATGCTTAGGTTTCTTAAGAAAAGCTTCTCCTTCCATCTATTTTCTTAGAATTAAAGTTTATCCATAAGGGAGACAAATATTGATTGTTGTAATAATCTTAATTCTTTTTGTGATTAGGCACCATAAACACGTTCTTGTCATTAGGATACATGATATTGAAGCTTGGGGTTCTCAATAAA
This sequence comes from Adansonia madagascariensis, assembly GCA_038381835.1. Taxonomy (NCBI): domain Eukaryota; kingdom Viridiplantae; phylum Streptophyta; class Magnoliopsida; order Malvales; family Malvaceae; genus Adansonia; species Adansonia madagascariensis. The sequence goes on along the minus strand of JBBYHL010448557.1, from coordinate 36,169 downwards.
AGCTTTTCTTTCCAACATTTTCCTTAGAATTAAAGTTCATCCACAAAAAAGATAAACATGCATTCTTATAATTATCTCTGTTCTTTTTGTAATTGGGTGCCACAAACATTTTCTCTTTATTGGGATATATGATGCTAAAGCTTGGGGTTCTCAAGAAAAACTTTTTCTTCCATTAATTTTATTAGAACTAAAACTCATACGTTAAAAGAGATGACCATTGATTCTTGTACTAATCTTCATTGTTTTTGTCATTGAGCACTATAAACACATTTTGCTCATTGGGATATATGATATTCATGCTTAGACTTCTTAAGAAAAACTTTTCTTTCCACCATTTCCCATAACATCAAAGTTTATCCATCGAGGGAGACAAACATGGATTCTTGTACAAAATTCCATTCTTTTTATGATTGGGCAGCATAAAAGCATTTTTTTAGGATACATGTTTTGATGCTTTAGTTTCTCAAGAAAAGCTTTTTCTTCCATAATTTCCCTTGTAATCAATGTTCATTTACCAGAAAAGATAAGAATAGATTTTCATAATTATTTCCATTTTTTTCATGAATAACAACATAATTATGTTTTTCTCATTGGGATACATGGTATTGATGCTTGAGTTTCTCAAGAAAGCTTTTCTTTCCACATATTTCCTTAGAATTAAAGTTTGTTTGTCAAAAGAAATCAATAAGAATTATCATAATTATCTCCATTCCTTTTAGGACTGGGCAAAATAAACATGTTCTCCTCTTTAGGTTATAAGATATTGAAGCTTATGTTTCTCAGCTTTTCTTTCACTTTTTTCCTTAGAACTAAAATTTATCTGTCAAAAGAGATAAACATAGATTCTCATAATAATCGCTGTCCTTTTCATGATTTTGCATCAAAAACAAGTTCTCCTCATGATATTTATGCTTTTGTTTCTCAAAAAAGCTTTTCCTTCCATAAATTTCTTTAGAATTAAAGCTTGTCCATAAAAAAAGACAATCATGGATTCTTGTAATAATCTTCATTTTTTTATGATTGGGCATCATAAAGACGTTCTCCCCATTAGGATACATGATATTGCTTGGGTTTCCTAAGAAGCACTTTTCTTTCTACCATTTTCCTTAGAATCAAATTTCATCCCTCAAAAGAAATGAATATCGATTCTTATAATAAACTCCATTGTTTTTATGATTAAGCATCATAAAAACATTTTTTTAATTGGGATACATGATATTGATGCCTTGACTCCTCAAGAAAAGCTTTTCCTTCCATCATTTTCCTTAGAATCAAAGTTCATCTGCCAAAAGAGATGAATAGGGATTCTCTCAATAATCTTATTCCTTTTATGATTAGGCACCATAAACACATTTTCTACATTAGACACATGACATTAACGCTTGACTTTCTCAAGAAAAGCTTTATTTCCTTTTAATCAAATTTTTTTTTTCAAAAGAGTCAAACATGGATTCTCGTAGTTGCCTCAATCCTTTTTATGATTGGGCTTCATAGATACACTCTCCTTATTGGAATACATGATATTTATTCTTGGATTTCTTAAGAAAAACTTTTCTTTCCACTATATTTCCTAGAATCAAAGTTCATCCTTCAAAAAAGATGAACAAGGATTCTCGTAATAATCTTTACTCTTTTTAAGATTGGGCACCAAAAACACGTTCATCACATATGGTACATGATATTGAAGCTTATGTTTCTCATGAAAAGCTTTCTTTTCCATAATTTTTCTTGGAATCAAAGTTTGTCCATCAAATAAGAAGCACATGGATTCTTATACTAAAATCTATTTTTTTTCTTATTTTGCATCATAAACACATTTTCCTTATTGGGTACGTGATATTGATGCTTTTGTTTCTTAAAAAAGAGTTTCTTCTTTAACCAATTTCTTTAAAACCAAAGCTAGTTCATCAAAAGAGATGACCATGGATTCTTGTAATAATCTCTATTTTTTTAATAATTGGGTACCATAACACGTTCTTCTTATTAGGATACATGTTATTAATGCTTGGTTCTCCTAAGAGAAGCTTTTCTTTCTATCATTTTCCTTCAAATCAAAGTTCATTCGTTGAAAGAGATAAACATGGATTCTTGTAATAAACTCCATTCTTTTAGAGATTAGGCACCATAAAGTTTTTTTTTCATTGGGATATGTTATATTGATGCTTTAGTTTCTCAAGAAAAGCTTTTCCTTCCATCATTTTTTTTGGATTCAAAGTTTATCCGTCAAAAGAGATAAACATAGATTCTTGTAATAATCTCCATTCTTTTTGTGATTGGTTTCCATAAAAATGTTCTCCTGATAGGGATGCCTGATATTGATGATTTGATTTCTCAAGGTAAGGTTTTGATTCCATTATTTTTCTTAGAATCGAAGTTTTTCTGTGAAAGATATGAACATGGATGCCCATAATTATCCCATTCCTATTGTGATTAGGCACCATAAACATTTTCTCCTATTGGGATACATGATCATTATGCTTAAGTTTCATAAGAAAAGCTTTTCTTTCTATCATTTTCTTTAGAATTAAAGTTTATATATTAAAAGAGATGATCATGGATTCTTGTAATAATCCCCATTCTTTTTATGACTGGGCACCATAAACATGTACTCCTCATTGGGATATATGATTTTAATGCTTTGGTTTCTAAAGAAAAGCTTTTCTATCTGTTGTTTTCCTTTCCATTCTTTTTGTGATTGGGCACCATAAACACGTTTTCCTTGTCAGGATGCATGGTATTGAAACTTTGGTTTCTTAAAAAAAGCTTTTCATTCCATGATTATCCTTAGAAACAAAGTTCATATGCCAAAAGAGACAAACATTGATTCTCATAATTATCTCTTTTCTCCTCATGATTAAGCAAAATAAACATGTTCTCCTTATTAGGATACATGATATTGATTCATGGGTTTCTGAAGAAAAGCTTTTCGCTCTGCTATTTTTCTTAGAATCAAAGATCATCCATCAAGAAAGATGAATATAGATTCTTGAAATAATCTCCATTCATTTTGTGATTAGACTCCATAAACATGTGCTCCTCATTAGGATACATGATATTAATGCTTTACTTTCTCAACATATGCTTTTCCTTCTACCATTTTCTTTAGCATCAAAGCTCATTCGTTAAAAGAGACGAAAATGGATTTTTGTAATAATCATCATTCTTTTTATGAGTTTATGCCATAAACATGCTTTTCTCTTTAGGATATATAATATTAAAGCTTTGGTTTCTCAAGAAAAGCTTTTTTCATCCATCATTTTTTTTAAAATCAAAGTTTATCTGTTGAAAAAGGTGAAGATGGATTCTCATAATTATCTCTATTCTATTTCATGATTAGGTGCCATAAACGCATTATTCTCATTAGGATACATGGTATTGATGCTTTAGTTTATAAAAAAATGCATTTTCTTCCACCATTTACCTTAAAATCAAAGTTTATTCGGCAAAGAAGATAAACATGGATTATTGTAATTGTCATAATTCTTTTTGTGATTGGGTACCATAAGCATATGTTCCTTATTGGGATAAATGATATTGATACTCTGGTTTCTTATAGAAAGTTTTCCCTTCCACCATTTCTTTAGAATCAAAGTTTATCTGCCAAAAGAGACAAACATGGATTCTCATAAATATCTCTATTTTTCTTATGATTGGGCACCATAAATACATTCTTCTTACTAGGATACAAGAAATTAATGATTTGGTTGCTTAATAAAAGTTTTCCTTCCCTTATTTTTTTGAGAATCAAAGTACATCTACCAAAGAAGATGAACATTGATTCTCATAATCATCTTTATTTTTTTTTGATTAGGCTCCACAAACATGTTCTCCTCACCAGGATACATAACATTAATGCTTTTGTTTCTCAAGAAATAGCTTTTTCTTCCATCAATTTCCTTAAAACCAAGGCTCATCCATCAAAATAGAAAATGATAGATTCTTGTAATAATCTCTATTCTTTTTATGATTAGGCACGATAAACACATTTTCCTAATTGGGATACATGATATTGATGCTTGGTTCTCTTAAGAGGAGCTTTTCTTTCCACTATTTTCCTTCAAATCAAAGTTCATTCATTGAATGAGATGAACATGGATTCTTGTAATAAACTCCATTTTTTTACAATTAGGCACCATAAAAATATTTTTTTCATTGGGATATGTGATATTGATGCTTTGTTTTCTCAAGAAAAGCTTTTCTTTCCACTATTTTCTTTAGATTTGAAGTTTGTTTGTACAAAGAGACAAACATGGATTCTTGTAATAATCTCCATTCTTTTTGTGATTGGTTTTCATAAAACGTTCTCCTTATTGGGATGCATGATATTGATGCTTTGGTTTCTTAAGATAAGGTTTTCCTTCCACATTTTCCTTAGAATCAATGTTTCTCTGCAAAAGATATGAATATGGATTCCCATAATTATCCCATTCTTACTGTAATTAGGCCTTACAAACTTATGGGGATACATGATCATTATGCTTGAGTTTCTCAAGAAAAGCATTTTTTCCACCATTATCATTAAAATCAAAGTTCATCTATTCAAAGAGATAAATATGGATTCTTGTAATAATATCTATTTTTTTTATGATTAAGAACCATAAACATGCGCTCCTCATTGGGATATATGATATTGACGCTTTGGTTTCTAAAGAAAAGCTTTTTCTTCCATTGTTTTCCTTTAAATTAAAGTTCGTCCATCAATAAATATGAACATGGATTCTATTAAGATCCATTCTTTTTGTAATTTGGTACCATAAACACGTTCTCATCATTAGGATACATGATATTGATGTTTTGGTTTCTTAAAAAAAAGCTTTTGGTTCTATCATTATCCTTAGAATCAAAGTCCATCCGCCAAAAGAAATAACGATTAATTCTCATAATTATCTCCTTTTTCTTCATGATTAGGTAAAATAAACATATTCTCCTTATTAGGATGCATATTCTCTTCATGATTATCTCTTTTCTCTTCATGATTGGGTGAAATAAACATATTCTCCTTATTAGGATGCATGATATTGATTCTTTAATTTCTGAAGAAAAGCATTTCTCTCTATTATTTTCATTCAAATCAAAAATCATTCCTCAAAAAAGATGAATATAGATTCTTGAAGTAATCTTCATTCATTTTGTGATTGGGCTCAATAAACATGTTCTCCTTATTAGTATACATCATATTAATGCTTTACTTTTTCAACAAATGCCTTTTCTTCTACCATTTTCCTTAGCATCAAAAGTCATCCGTTAAAAGAGACGAAAATGGATTCTTGTAATAATCTTTATTATTTTTATGAGTTGATGCAATAACATGTTTTCCTCATTAGCATACATGATATTAAAGCTTAGTTTGTCAGGAAAAGCTTTTTCTTCCACTATTTTCCTTAGAATCAAAGCCCATTCTCCGAAAGGTGCAAACATGGATTCTTATAATTATCTTTATTCGTTTTCATCATTGGGCACCATAAACACATTCTTCTCATTTGAATACAAGGTATTGATGTTTCTCAAGAAATGCATTTTTTTCCACCACTTTTTTTATAACCAAAGTTTATCGAGCAAAGAAGATGAACATGGATTATTGTAATAGCCATCATTCTTTTTGTGATTGGGTACCACAATCACGTTCTTCTCATTGGGATAGATGATATTGATGTTTTGGTTTCTTATGGAAGCTTTTCCTTCCACCATTTCTTTAGAATCAAAGTTCATCTACAAAAAAAGATAAACATGGATTCTCATAATTAACCTTATTTTTCTCATGACCGGATGCCATAAACATATTCTTTTTATTAGGATACATGAAACTGATGATTTGATTTCTATAGAAAAGATTTATTTCTCCTATTTTTTGGAGAATCAAAGTTTGTCTACCAAAAGAGATGAACACAGATTCTTATAATCATCTTAATTCTTTTTCTAATCAAGCTCCACAAACATGTTCATTTCAAGGGATACGTGATATTGATGCTTTTGTTTCTCGAGAAAAAGCTTTTTCAGCCACTTATTTCCTTAAAACCAAAATTTATCCGTTAAATGAGATAGCCATAGATTCTTGTAATAATACAAGTTCTCCTTATTGGGATGCATGATAATACTGGGTTCTCTTAAGATAAGCTTTTCCTTCCACCATTTTTCTTTGAATCAAAGTTCATTTGTCAAATGAGATTAACATGGATTCATGTAATAAACTCTATTCTTTTTGTGATTAGGTAGCATAAAAACATTCTTTTCATTGGGATACGTGATACTGATGCTTTGGTTTCTCAAGACAAGCTTTTCCTTTAACCATTTTCTTTAGATTCAAAGTTTATCCACCAAAAAAGATGAACATGAATTGTTGTAATAATCTCCATTTTGGGATTAGTCTCCATAAAAACGTTCTCCTTATTGGGATACATGATATTGATGCATTGGTTTCTCAAGATAAGGTTTTCCCTTCACCATTTTCCTTGGAATCAATGATTCCCTGCAAAAGATATGAACATGGATTACCATAATTATCCCATTCTTATTGTGATTAGGCCCTATAAACTTATTAGAGTATATGATCATTATGCTTGAGCTTTTCAAGAAAAGCTTTCTTTCCACCATTTTTTTTAAAAGGGAAGCTCATTTGTTAAAAGAGATGAACATGGATTCTTGCAATAATCTCCATCTTTTTGTGACTGGGAACCATAAACATGCACTCCTCATTGGGATATATGATATTGATGCTTTGATTTCTAAAGAAAAGCTTTTCCTTCCATTATTTTCCTTTGAATCAAAGTTTATCCATCAGTAGAGATGAACATGGATTCTTCTATTAATATCCATTCTTTTTGTGATTGGTCACCATAAACACGTTGTCCTCATTGGGTACATGATATTGCTACTTTAGTTTGTTAAAAAAAGTTTTTAGTTCCATCATTATCCTTAGAATCAAAGTCCATTCGCCAAAAGAGACAAACATGGATTCTCGTAATTTTCTCCTTTCTATTCATATTTTGGCAAAATAAACATATTCTCCTCATTAGGATATGTGATATTGATTTTTTGATTTTTGAAGAAAAGCTTTTCTCTCCACTATTTTCGTTCGAATCAAAGATAATTCATCAAAAAAGATGAATATAGATTTTTGGTGTAATCTTTTTTAATTTTATGATTAGCTCAATAAACATGTTCTCCTCATTAGTATACATCACCTTGATACTTTACTTTCTCAACAAATGCTTTTCCTTCTACCATTTTTCGTAGCATCAAAAGTCATCCATTAAAAGAGATGAAAATGGATTCTTGTAATATAAAAAGTTTAGGGGCTAACTTGTAAAAAAATAAATAAAAGCATAAATAAATAAAAAAAATTGTTTTCACCAATATGCTTGGTCGAACTACATTTTCACAATTGGGAGTGTATTTTATATATTTATCAAGTTAAAATACATTTTTTAGTTTTGGCATCTTTTTTGTAATTTTAAAAAGTTTAGGAACTTTTATGTAAATATTGAAAAATTTATTCTAGGGGCAAAAAAAAGTAACCGAATCTTGATTGTGATTTTTTATGTGATTTTTTGTGATGATTTTGATTTATGTGAAGCTTAGTTTTACATTTTAATCATGTAAAGCTAATTTGCAATTTTAGAATAGTGTAGGGACTAGTTTGTAAATAATAGAAAGTTTTTGTTTTATGGTCAAAGGGTTTAATTGAAAGCTTCATAGATAACTTGGAAATTGATTTTGGTATTTCATATCATGCTTTAGGTATTTTTCACATTTAGGAGGCATTTTGCAATTTTACAAAGTTTAGAAGCTACTTTGTAAATAATGGAAAATTTTGTTTTCTGGTCAAAAGTGTTTGATCGAACCTCCATCTAGATGTTCTTCATGATTTACATGCTGATTTGTACCTAATTAATCATATTTTGTGATGATTTAGGTTGTTTTTCTATTTATTTATTTAAGCACTTAAGTGTAAAATAAAAAATTTTAGGGACCTTTAGCGAAATCTAGCATTTTAAGGACATAATGCTTATCTTTAGCATGAAATCATCACTTAAATTATTTTAAATATTTTTAGCATTCCATTGGTCCTACAGTGAGGTGCTAAAAAATATATATATTAAAAGATTTGTGTTCTTTTGATTCTCTGTTAGGGTACGAAATGCAATTTTTGAAAATTAAGAACTTAATGGCATTTTTGCATGTTAGGTTATTTTAAAATTTAAAGTCCCCATTTAGAGTATTTTGGGCAAAAAAATATATTTTTAGCATTTTTAACCAATTTAGGGGCTAATATTTAATTTTGAGAAATTTTGGGATCCATTAGCAATTTTTGTAATCTAAATTACCCATTTACAGTAAAAATCATCATTACTTGTCCTTTCACATCCTTTAGAGTTACCAGAATACTTTCATGTTAAAGTTATAACCTAGGGGCATTTTCAAACTTTTCCTTAATGAGATGCTTTTATGCCAAAGGTGAATATTTAGGATTCGTTTAGCCTTTTAAGATTATTTTAGTATCCATTAAGGCTACCAGGATACTTTCATGTCGAAGGTATACCCTAGAGGCATTTTCATAAGTTTTTTCATCATGATGCTTTTATGCCAAAGATGAATGTTTAGTATTCATTTAGCTTTTAAGGTCACTTTAGTGTCCATTAAAGGTACTAGGATACTTTCATGTCAAAGGTATACCCTTGAGGTATTTTTGTAATTTTCTTCATTGGGATGCTTTTATGCCAAAGGTGAATATTTAGGATCCGTTCAACCTTTTAAGGTCATTTTAGTGTCCATTAGGGGTACTGAGATACGTTCATGTCGAAGGTAAACCTTAAGGGCATTTTTTTAATTTTTCTCATTGGGATGCTTTTATACCAAAAGTGAATGTTTAGGATCCATTCAACCTTTTAAGGTCATTTTAGTGTCCATTAGGGGTATCAGGATACTTTTATGTCGAAGTTATACCCCAAGGGAATTTTCGTAATTTATTTCATCAAGGTGCTTTTATGCCCAAGGTGAATATTTAGGATTCATTTAGCCTTTTAAGGTCATTATAGTGTCTTTTAGGAATACCAAGATACTTTCACATCAAAGGTATACCCTAGGAGCATTTTGGTAATTTTGCTAGAACCAAGTCCCATGTGATTAGAAGGATATTTTCATGTCTAAGGAACACATTGGAAATAGGTTCATCATTTTAGACTATTATCGAGTCCTAGGATATTCTGTATATAATTTTTAATAAATATGAATTTTTTTTTTTTAGAAAAATTAAGGCAATATCTCTAAGTTAAAATAATACGTAAAATTCTCCCAAAATATGATAGGGGTTTTACGGATTATTTTAATATCGAAATATCCTTTTCAAAATAGAAATCAGGAATTTACAAATTTTGTAAAATTAATAAAATCTTTCGCATTTCTCTGACCCTTCACCGGGGTGCAAAAGTTATTTTAAATTTTAAACCGTTTTGTGTTCCTTTGATTTTTTGTTGGGATGCAAAGGAGAATGATAAAAAGTTTTTGTATTCCATTAGTCCTTCGATGGAGTAAGTAAGAGATTTTAACTTCCAAAATTTTGAAAATCGGATCTTCCTAACACAGAATAATAAATTTGTTTTATAAATCATTATTTTTGGGAATTTTTAATTAAATTCTATATGTTGAAACTGAATAAAAATTAAAATTCGAGTTAACATGTAATTAATAAGGTATCGATTTTTGGGCATCATTAGAAGGTTAATCCTTACTTGTTATTGTAACCAACTCTTGAACTCTTTTTATATGATCTTTGGTATGATCACAGTCTTCGAAGTTTGTATTTTAGGGTTTTGTAACCCTTAAAATACAAACCTCGATAGGTGACCAATCTCACCTAGCCTAAATAGACTGGTGGGGACTCCCAATAAATAGTCATTTCGTAATGACTATTTAAGGTTAAGTTGAATGAGCTATTCATCTAAAACACCCAGTCCCCAAAATAAGAAAATATCGATAATAATATGGCCTATAGAAATAAAAGAATATAAAATAATGATAAATTTAACAAATATAGGAGCGAAGGCCATTGAAGTCAAGCTCGGTCAAGATTTATATCTGGGCTACATCGCGACAATCAAGAAAAAGCTTTTCCTGCCATTAATTTCCTTTAAACCAAAGCTCGTCTGTCAAAAGAGATAACCATGGATTCTTGTAATATTCTCTGTTCTTTTTATGATTAGGCACCATAAACACGTTCTTCTCATTGGAATACATTATGATAATGCTTGGTTTTCTTAAGAGAAGCTTTTCCTTACACCATTTTCCTTCGAATCAAAGTTCTTCTGTTGAATGAGATTAATCTAGATTCTTGTAATAAACTCCATTCTTTTAGTGATTGGGCACTATAAAAATGTTTTTTTAATTGGGATGTGCGATATTGATGCTTTGGTTTCTTTAGAAAGCTTTTTCTTCCACCATTTTCTTTGGATTCAAAGTCTACGCATTAAAAAAGAGGAACATGAATTGTTGTAATAATCTCAATTCTATTTGTGATTGGGCTTCATAAAAATGTTTTCCTTATTAGGATACATGATATTAATGCATTGGTTTCTCAAGATAAGGTTTTCCCTCCACCATTTTCCTTGGAATCAATGTTTCTCTGCAAAAGATATAAACATGGATTCCCATAATTATCCTATTCCTATTGTGATTAGGCCCTACAAGCATTTTCTCCTCACTAGATACATGACCATTATGCTTGAGTTTCTCAAGAAAAGCTTTTCTTTCCACCATTTTCTTTAGAATCAAAGTTCATCTATTGAAAGTGATGAACATGGATTATTGTAATAATCTCCATTCTTTTTATGACTGGGCATTATAAACATGTAGGCCTTGTTGGCATATATGATATTAATTCTTTGGTTTCTAAAGAAAAGCTTTTACTTCCATTGTTTTCCTTTGAATCAAAGTTTGTTTGTCAATAGAGACGAACATGGATTCTTTTACTAATATCCATTTTTTTGTGATTGGGCACCATAAACACGTTATCCTCATTGGGATACATGATGTCGATGCTTTGGTTTCTTAAAAAAAGCTTTTCGTACATCATTATCCTTAAAATCAAAGTTCGTCTGCTAAAAAAGACAAATATGGATTCTTATAATTATCTCATTTCTCTTGACGATTAGGCAAAATAAACATGTTCCCCTCACTAGGATAAATGATATTGATTTTTGGGTTTCTGAGGAAAAGATTTTCTTTTCACTATTTTCCTTAGAATCAAAGATTGTTCGTCAAAAAAGATGAATATAGATTCTTGAAATAATCTCCATTCATTTTGCGATAGGGCTCCATAAACATGTTTTCCTCATTAGGATACATGATATTGGTGCTTTACTTTCTCAACGAGTGCTTTTCCTTCTATCATTTTCCTTAGAATCAAAGTTCCTTTGTCAAAAAAGATGAACATGGATTCTTATAATAATCTTCATTCTTTTTATGAGTGGACGCCGTAAACATGTTTTCCTTATTTGGATACATGATATTAAAGCTTTGGTTTCTCAAAAAAAGCTTTTTCTTTGACCATTATCCTTGGAATCAAAGCTCATCTGCCCAAAAAGGTGAACACGAATTCTCATAATTATCTCTATTCTTTTTCAAGTTTGGGCACTATAAATACATTCTTCTCATTGGGATACAAGGTATTAATGCTTTGGTTTATCAAGAAACATATTTTCTTCCACCATTTTCCTTTGAATCAAAGTTTATCCAGCAAAGGAGATGAACATGAATTATTGTAATAGTCATCATTCTTTCTGTGTTTTTGTACCATGAGAACATTCTTCTCATTGGGATAAATGATATTGAAGCTTTGGTTTCTTAGGGAAAACTTTTTCTTCCACCATATTTTTAGAATCAAAGTTCATTCGACAAAAAAAATGAACATGGATTCTCATAATTATCTCCATTTTTTTCATGGTTGGGCACCATATACACATTGTTCTTACTAGGATACAAGAAATTGATAATTTGGTTTCTCAAGAAAAGTTTTCATTCCCCCATTTTTCTAAGAATCAAAGTTCGTTTGCCAAAAGTGATGAACATGGATTCTCATAATCATCTCTGTTCTTTTTTTTGATTGGGCTCTACAAACATGTTCTCTTCACTAGGATACATGATATCGATGCCTTGGTTTCTTAAGAAAAGCATTTCTTTCCACCATTTTTCACAGAATCAAAGTTCATTCGCCAGAAAGATAAACATCGATTCTAATAATTATCTCCATTTTTTTTGGCGATTTGGTGCCGCAAACATTTTCAAGAAAAGGGATACATGATGTTTGTGCTTGAGTTTCTCAAGCAAAGCCCTTTTTTTTTGTCATTTTCTTCAGATTCAAAATTTGTTTGATAAAAGAGATGGGCATGGCTTCTTGTAATAATCTCCATTCTTTTAGTGATTAGGCTTCACAAATACGTTTTTCTAATTAGGTTACATGAAATTGGTGCTTGAGGTTCTCATGAATAGTCAAAGTTCATTTGTCAAAAGAGACGAACATGAATTGTTGTAATAATCTTCATTCTTTTTGTGATTAGGCACCAAAAACATGTTCTTCTTACTGGAATATATGCTGTTAATGCATTGGTTTCTCAAGAAAAGCTTTTTCTTCCATATTTTCCTTTGATTCAAAGTTTATCTCTCAAAAAAGACAAACAGGGATTCTTATAATAATCTTCATTCTTTTCGTAATTGGGCTCCATAAACACATTTTCCTTATTAGGATACATGATATTGATACTTTGAACCTTATGAAAAAGCTTTTGTTCCACCATTATTCATTTTTCAAAAAAGACAGACATGGATTCTCATAATAATTCTTTTTTGTGATTAGGCTCCATAAACACGTTTTGCTCACTGTGATACATGATATTAATGTTTGGAATTCTCATGAAAAGCTTTTCTTTCCACCATTTTGCTTAAAATCAAAGTTTATTTCTCAAAAAAGAACATGGATTTTATAATAATCTCTATTTCTTTTTGTGATTGGGCACCATAAAACCATTTTTTTGAATGGGATACGTAATATTGATGATCGACCTTCTCAGGAAAAGTTTTTGCTTCCACCAATTTCCTTCAAATCAAAGCTCATCCATCAAAGAGATGAACATGGATTCCTATAATAGTCTTTATTCTTTTTGTGATTAGTCTCCATAAATATTTTCTCCTCATTAGAACAAATGATATTGATGCTTGAGATTTTCAAGAAAAGCTTTTTTTCACAATTTTGCTTAGAATCAAAGTTAATTTATTAAAAAAGATGAACATGGATTCTTGTAATAATCTTTATTGTTTTTGTAATTGGGCACAATAAACATGTTCTTCTAATTAGGATACATGATATTGTTGCCTGAGTTCCTTAAGAAAAGCTTTTATTTTTACCATTTTCCTTAGAATCAATGTTCATCCATCAAAAGAGACAAAATGGATTCTTGTAATGATCTCTATTTTTTTGGGGATTAAAAACCATAAGCAAGTTCTCTTCATTGAGATATATGATATTATTGTTTTGGTTTCTCAAGAAAAGCTATTTTTACACCACTTCTCTTAGATTTGAAGTTCGTTCATAGAAAAAGGTGAAACAAGGATTCTCGTAATTATCTCCATTCTTTTTGTGCTTGGGCACCACAAACATTTTCTCCTCATTTGAATACATGATATTGATGCTTAAGTTTCTCAAGAAAAGCTTTTTTTTTCACCATTTTCCTTAAAATCAAAGTTCATATGTTAAAAAAGATGAACATAGATTCTTAGGAAAAGCTTTACTTTTTACCATGTCCTTTAGAATAAAAGTTCATCCATTAAAAGAGACAAGCATAGATTCTTGTAATTATCTCCTTTTTTTTTTTGTGATTGGGTTTCATAAATACGTTGACTGCATTAGTATACACGATACTGAACCTTGAGCTTCTTAACAAAATCTTTACTCTTTTTGTGATTAGGCAATATAAATACATTCTCTTTATTGGGATACATAAAATTGATACTTTGGTTTATTAAGAAAAGCATTTCTTTCCACCATTTTCTTTAGAATCAAAGTTTGTTTGCCAAAAGAGATAAACATTAGTCCTCATAATTAATCTTTACTCTTTTTGGGTTTAGGTGCCATTAACATTTTCTCGTCACTCATGATATTGATGCTTGAGTTTCTTAAGAAAAGCTTTTCTTTCCAATATTTTCTTTAGAATCAAAGTTCATTTATTAAAAGAAATGAACATGGATTCTTACAAGAATCTCCATTTTTTTGTGATTGGGAGCTATTAACACATTCTTCTCACTGGGATAGATGATGTGGATGCTTTTCTTTCCACCATTTTACTTGGATTCAAAGTTCATCCATCAAAAAGAGATGAACATGGATTCTTGTAATAATCTTCATTCTTTTTGTGATTAGGCCCGACAAGCACATTCTCTTCATTAGGATACATGATACCGATGCTTGGGATTCTAATGAAAAACTATTCTTTCCAACATTTTTCTTGGAATCAAAGCTTACTTGTCATGAGAGACAAACATTGATTCTTGTAATAAATTCCTTTTGTTTGTGATTGGGCCCTATAAATACGTTCTCCTTATTGGGATACATGATATTGATGTTTGAGACTCTCATGAAAAGCTTTTTTTCCACCATTTCTCTTAAAATCAAAGTTCATATGTCAAAAGAGACAAACATGGATCTTGCAATAATCTCCATTCTTTTGTGATTGGGCACCATAGACACGTTCTTCTCATTGGGATACATAATATTAATACTTAGGTTTTTCAAGAAAAGCTTCTCCTTTTATCAATTTCCTTAGAAGCAAAGTTTATCTATCAAAACATAGATTCCTATAATAGTCTTTGCTTTTTTTGTAATTGGGCACCATAAACATGTTTTCTCAACAAGATACATGACATTGATGCTTGGGTTTTTTAAGAAAAGTATTTTTTTCAAACCTCTGAGTCAAAGTTTATCTATTAAAAGAGAGGAACATGGATTCTTGTAATAATCTCTTTTCTTTTTGTTATTGGGCACCATAAACATGTTCTCCTCATTATGATACATGATTTTGATGTATTCATTTCTCAAGAAAAGCTTTTCTTTCCATGATATTCCTTAAGGTCAAAGTTAGTTCCCTAAAATGGATGAACATTAATTCTTCTAATTATCTCTATTCCTTTTGTGATTGGGCATGATAAGCACATTCTCCTCATTGGTATACATGATATTGATTCTTGAGTTTCTCAAGAAAAGTTTGTTTACCATTTTCCTTAGAATCAAAGTTCATCCACCAAAAGAGATAAACATGGATTCTAGTAATAATCTCTATTTTTTTGTGATTGAAAACCATAAACCTGTTCTTTTCATTGGGATACATAATGTTGATGTGTTGATTTCAGAAAAGCTTTTATTTTCACCATTTTCCTTATATTCAAAGTTCGTCTATCAAGAAAAGCAAACAAGGACTCTCATAATTATCTGTATTCAATTTGTGATTAGGTGCCATATGCACTTTTGCTCATTCGGATGCATGAAATTACTTTATCAAGAAAAGCTTTTTTTTTCACCATTTTTCTTAAAATCAAAGTTCATACATCAAAAGAGATGAACATAGATTCTCATAATAATCTTTATTCTTTTAGTGATTGGGCGCCATAGACATGTTCTTATCATTGGGATACTGATATTGATGCTTAGGATTCTTAAGGAAAGCTTTTTTTTCTACCATTTTCTGCAAAAACAAAGTTCATCCATCAAAAGAGATAAACATGGATTCTTGTAGAATTTCCTTTATTTTTGTTATTGGGCACCATAAACACATTCTCCTTATAGGGATACATGATTTTGTTGCATTGGTTTCGCAAGAAAAGCTTTTCCTTCCACCATTTTCTTTAGAATCAAAGTTCATCCCCAAAAAAGATGAACATGAATTCTTGTAATTGTATATATTCCTTTTATGATTGGGCACAACAAACTTTTTCTCCTTTTTTGAATACATTATATTAATGCTTGAATTTCTTAATAAAAACTATTTCCCACCATTGTTGTTAGAATCAAAGTTCATTATTCAAAAGAGACAAACACAGATTCTTAAAACAATCTTATTATTATTGATTGGGCATAATAAACATGTTCTCCTCATTAGGATACATGATATTAATGCTTGGGATTCTTAAGAAAAGCTTTTCTTTCCACCATTTTCTTTAAAATCAAAGTTCATCTATCAAAAAGATGAACATGGATTCTTCTAACAATCTCCACTCTTTTTGTGATTGAGACCATATACACTTTCTCCTCATTGGGATACATGATATTAATGTGTTAGTTTCTCAAGAAAAGCTTTTCTTTCCACCATTTTTTTAGACATAGTTTATTCATCAAAAGATATGAACATGGATTATCATAGTTATCTCTGTTCCTTTTGTGATTTGGCACCACAAAAATTTTTTCTTCATTCGAATACATTATATTGATGCTTAAGGTTTTTAAGAAAAGCTTTCTTTTCCACCATTTTCCTTTGAATCAAAGTTCATCTATCAGAAAAGACAAAAATGAATTCTTGTAATAATCTTCATTGTTTTTGTGATTAGGCATAATAAACATGTTCTGGTCATTAGGATACATGATATTTAAGCTTGAGTTTCTTAAGAAAAGCTTTGCTTTCCACCTATTTTCTTTAGATTCAAAGTTTGTCCGTCAAAAGAGATGAACATGGATTCTTGTAAGAATCCCTATTCTTTTTGTTGCTATACGTCATAAACACATTCTCTTTATTGGCATACTTGATGCTAGTGCTTATGTTTCTCAAGAAATGCTTTTCTTTTCATCATTTTCCTTTGAATCAAAGTTCATCGATTAAAGAGTTGAACATAGATTCTTGTAATAATCTCCATTCATTTTCTGATTAGATGTCGTAAATACATCCTTCCTATTAGGGTACATGATATTGATGTTTTAGTTTTTCAATAAAAGCTTTTCCTTCTACCATTTTCCTTAGACTCGAAGTTTATCTTTCAAAGGAGACAAACATGGATTCTTCTAATTACCTTTATTTTTTGTGGTTAAGCACTATAAATAAGTTCTTGTCATTGGGATACATGATATTGATGTGTTGGTTTCTTAAGAAAAGTTTTTTTTCACCATTTTTCATAGATTCAATGTTTGTTCATTAAAAGAGATGAATATGGATTCTCATAATTATCTTTATTTTTTTGCGATTAAACACTATAACATTTTCTCTTTATTCAAATACATGATATTGATGGCTGAGTTTCTAAAAAAAAAACCTTTTCTTTCCACCATGTTTCTTATATTCAAAGTTCATCCATTAAAAGACATGAACATAGGTTCTTGTAGTAATCTCCATTCTTTTTGTGATTGGGAACCATAAAACATTCTTCTTATTGGGATACATGATATTGATGCTTGGGTTTCTCAAGAAAAGCTTTTTTTTTCACCATTTTTCCTAGATTCAAAGTTCATCTGATAAAAGAGATGAACTCAGATTTTTTTTAAAGTCTTCATTCTTTTTCTCGTAAGAAAATTTTGCATGCCAAAGGAGACAAACGTGTTCTACTCGTCGGCATACATAATGTTTACGCTTGAGTTTCTCAAGAAAAGCTTTTCTTTTCATTATTTTCCTTTGAGTCAAAATTCATCCGTCAAAGAGATAAATGTGGATTCTTGTAAAAATCCTTTTTTTTTTGTGATTGGAAGCCAAAAACATGTTCTCTTCATTGGGATACATGATCTTGATGCTTTAATTTCTCAAGAAAAGCTTTTTTTTCCCACTATTTTCTTTAGATTCAAAGTTCATCCGTCAAAAGAGATAAACAGGGATTCATATAATTATCCCTATTTTATTTGTGATTTAATGCCACAAACATTTTTTCTTCATTCATGTACATAATATTGATCTTGAGTTTCTCAAGAAAAACTTTTCTTTCCAATATTTTCCTTAGGGTCAATGTTCATCCGTCAAAAGAGAAGAACATGGATTCTCTTAATAATCTTTATTTTTTTTGTGATTCGACACTGTCGCAACGTGGCCCGGATATGAATCTTGACTAGCCTGACTTAAAATGGAAAATATATCCCTTGTTTTTATATATATCTATATATCATTTTTTTCTTCAATTTACGGACCATATCTTTATTATCATATAATTCTTTATTTTTTTTTATTTTTGGGGACTAAGTTGTCGAGATGAATCGCTCACCTGACTTAACTCTAAATAGTTGTTATGAAATGACCATTTTTCTGGAGTCACCATAAATCTTATTTAGGCCAAGTGAGATTGGACACCTGCTGAAGTTTATATTTTAAGGATTATGAAGCCCATAAAAATAAACTTTGAGGTCTATACTCATACTAGAGATTGCTTGAAAGGGTCTGAGATTCGATTACAATCACAAGTAAGGATCAACCTTCTCGTGATGCTCGGTGATTGGTATCTTATTAATCCCATGCTAACATAAATTTTTATTTTTATTTGGTTTCAATATTTTGTATTTAATTATAATTCCCATAATATTTTATTAAACAAATTTATTATTTCAGATGAAAAAATTGAGTTTTAATATTTTTGAAAATTAAAATATCTTCCCTATCCATTTGGAGAACCAAGAGAACACAAAATCTTATCATTCTCCATCGTACTCCACTAGAGAACTTGTGAAGTGCAAAAGGTTTTATTTTTACAAGAATTGAAAAATCTCGATTTTCATTTTGAAAGGATATCTTGTTATTAAAATAATCCGTAGAACCCTTTACATATTCTAGTAGGAATTCTACATAATTATTTAATTAGGAGACATTGCTTTAATTATAAAAAACCTGATTTATTAAAAATACAGACCCTAAGACCTAAAAATGGTCCAATATGATGAATATATTCCTAATGTGTAGTTCCGAAGTAAAAGTATCCTAGTATTCACATAGGGTTTGATTCTAATTTAAAACTATAAAATACCCTTAGGGTATACATTCGACTTAAAAGATTTCGGTAATCACTTAAAGACTCAAAAATGCTTGAAAAAGGTTGAACCTATCCTAAATATGCACTTTCGAGCTATAAATATCCTAATGCATATCTAAGACTAAACTTGAAGAAAAATTATGAAAATACCCTTAGGGTATACCTTCGACATGAAAGTATCTTAGTAACCCTAATAGACCTTAAAATGATCTAGGAAGGCTAAAGTAATCCTAAAAATTCAACTTCAGCATAAAAGCATCCTAATAAAAAATTACCAAAATGCCTCTAGGGTATACCTTTAGTATAAAAGTATTGCAGTAGCCCTAACGAGTACTAAAATGATGAGAACTGGATGAACCTATCCTAAATAAACACCTTTAGCATAAAAGCATCTTGGTTACTATCTAAGACTCAATTTTAAAAGTTACCAAAATGCCTTTAGGATAAATCTTCAACATGAAAGTATCCCGGTGCCCTAATGGACATTAAAATGATGAAAAGTAGATGAATTTAGTCTAAATTGAAAAGCTAAAATTTTAAGTTTGACTTAAATGCAAAATTTTCAATCAAGCCCTTATATTTTTTAAAATTACATTTCATATCCTTCGAAAGACTGAACAAGTATGAAAAGGTTTTAAAATTTTTATATCACTACGAAAGGCCATAGAAATAATAAAAATCTTTAAAACTGATAAAATATCCATTTTGCCCCCTAAATATAAAAATTTGCTATTAATACCTAGGCATTATAAAATTTTCATTTTAGTGCCTACATAATAACATAACCTAAAAAAAATCATAAAAATCACATGCAAATATATATGAAAAATACAACAAAATACCAACAAAGATTCAACCAAACACTTTGGCCTTAAAAAATATATATTTCTAGAATTTACAAAATGATCTCTAAACTTTGTAAAATTATATTTCAACCCTTATATAATAAAATATCATAAAACATCACAACAGAACTAGCAAACAATCACCAAACAAATATGGCAAAATGTGTACAAAGGTTCTGCCAAACACTCTTGGCCATAAAGCATAATTTTTATTTTTTGCAACCTAATGCCTAAACTTCCTAAAATTGCAAAATGACCCCCTATAGTAT
>JBBYHL010448557.1:0-15983 GCA_038381835.1 Adansonia madagascariensis | reverse complement strand
GCCATAAAGCATAATTTTTATTTTTTGCAACCTAATGCCTAAACTTCCTAAAATTGCAAAATGACCCCCTATAGTATTAAAAATGCCTAAATTATGTTTATAAACACACAAAATCAATTTCCATACAGCCATGAAGCTCTTGGCCAAGCAAGAATGGTTCTTAAAAATAATTCAATATTTTACAATTTAGACCCAATGTCTACTAATATTGCAAAATGGCCTAAAAATTTTTTAAAAAAAAACATAAAATTATCGCAAAAAAAGGTACAAAATCATCATAAAAAATTCTAATCAAATTTAGCCAAAGTGGAAATCATTAAATATATGTACACCTTGATGTAAAAAAATCATGAAAACAAGCATAAATAATTATTATTAAACTTAAATAAAGGTAAAATCATAAAACAAATATGCTAATATACTAATCAACATATTAATCATCAAAGTAACATAAAAATGTAATTTAAACATTAACATAAACACAACAAAACCAAAAGTATAACAATTAGAATAATATTCTATATAAAAAAATAAGATTTAATAAAAAAAATCACAACAAATACAAAATATTTCTATGTTATCGTGTTTAGCCTTTCAACATGGACGAAAATCTATGAGCCTTGACATGATTTTGACTCACAAAAATGAAGAATCAAAAGTAAAAATTAACCAAAAAAATGAGAAATTTGGTCAAAAAAATTCACCTTGAAAGCTTGAAAAACATGAGAAAATTAAAGTAATTTAATTAATTTTTAAGGTCTTTGGCTTATAAAAGCCATTAACCTTTCATGAAGGCTTTCTCTTTTTGTTTTCTAAAGAGAGGATCGACGAAAATGGAGAAGAAAAACCCTTCGTCGTTGGCTTCTCCCTTGTTTCATTGATTATTTTTCATTTCATTTATTACATGTAATAATTTCTTTTTTTTTTATTTTTTATTTGATTTCTTTGAGATATGATTTGATTTTTAATGGATTGATTGAATTTAAATTTATGACTCTTGACTCTTTAATGTCATGCATGATATTGTAAGTGATATTTGTATATAATATGTAAAATTATATCATAAAAACAACAAGAAAGGTTAAATTGTAAAAATTAAAAATTATGGTTTTTAAATAAAATTACAAATGATCAATTTAATTCAATCTAATAATAAAAACAAGGAAAAAATTAAAATGGCAAACTCATAAAATTTTACAAGAAAAACCCTTACCAGGAAAAATTATTATATGTAAAAAAATACAAAAATCATAAAATAAATTTATTTTCTACAAAATAAATTAATATGAATTAAACAGTAACATTTGAAGAAGTTCAAAAATTATAAACTTGAAAAAAATCCTATTGAAAAAATTTATGGAATAAAAAACTCTGCACTTCATAATCGACAAAATTATGAATGAAAATAAAAAGTAAATTGAATATAATGAATTTTCAAAACTGATTTAACATGTATTAACTAATAATATTTAAAGAATTTAAAAATTATAAACTAAGTAAAATCTTCTCGAAAAATTGTGGAGTAAAAACCTTTGTATTTCAAAAACAGAAAAATTTCAAAAGAAAAATGCAAAACGAATAAAATAAAAGGAATTTTCCTAAATTGATTTAATATGAATTAAATAATAATATTTGAAGAATTTTAAAAATTATAAACTAAGAAAAATCTTCTCGAAAAAATTTATTGAGTAGAAAACTTCGTATTTTGAAAACGGTAGGAAAATGTAAAACTTATAAAAGAAAATGAATTTTGAAATAACTGATTTAATCGTAATTAAATACAAATTTTTAAAGAATTTTGAAGTTGAAAACTTAAGAACATTCCACATAAAATTTTACAGATAAGGGAAAGCTCGTATTTCAGAATTGAAAAAATTTCAAAGGATATATTAAAAATTATATAAAATGAATTAAATAAGACATATCATCCCAGATATGAATTTACAAACTTGTAAAGATGAAAATTGGAAATCCAAAATAATTTTACAAGGAAAAATTTACGAGTATAAAACTTAGAATACTGTGAAATTTTTAAAATTAGTCACAAATATGGACAACCTGACTCCCTATGGTATAAAATGCCAATATGAATTTTTTCTTGAATGTTTTTTATTTTTTAGAGTACATATTGGCATAAATACCATAAGAGTATCAATACAACTATATGACAGTCAACTTTCCAAGTTTAATAAAAAATTCTCTAAAAATAGAAAATTTGACTGTGATATCATTTGCAAAAACAAATTTTAAAATTTTGATAAGAAAACATAAAAAATTATTTTTCTCTTAAATATTCGTCTTGTATATCCGAAATTAGAGATCAAAGTGTGATTCTTGTTTTATCACATTAACTTATGAACATTTAACTATGAATAAAAAGATTTTGAGAATGTCTAATTCATCTGAAAAAAGATCATCCCAATGAAGGTTACAATTAAGTTCTTAATCTTGGATATTCAGGATTATTAAGAAAAAGGACTCGGACAAAATTAGGTATCTACAGGCACAATAAACACTTCCTTCTCATTGGGATACATGATATTGATGGTTGAAGTTCTCAAGAAAAGCTTTTCATTCCATTTCCTCAGAATTAAAGTTCATCCATCAAAAGAGATGAACTTGGTTTCTTGTAATAACTTTTATTCTTTCTGTGATATAACAACATAAACACGTTTTCCTCATTGGGATACAAGATATTGATGCATTACGTTATCAAGAAAAGCTTTCTTTCCACCTCTTTCGATTCAAGTTTGCTTATCAAAAAAGATAAACATGGATTATTGAAATAATCTATTTTCCTTTGGTGATGGGCAGCATGAACATGTTCTCCTTATTAGGTTACAAGATTTTGATGCATTGGTTTCTCAAGACAAGCTTTTCTTTCCACCATTTTATTTAAAATCAAAGTTCATCTCCCCAAAAAAGACGGACATGGATTTTCACAATTATCTCTGTTCTTTTTGTGATTGGGTGCCATAAACATTTTTGTCAAATTTAGATACATGATATTGATGCTTAAGTTCTTAAGAAAAGCTTTTCTTTCTACCATTTTCCTTAGAATCAAAGTTTGTCTATCAAAAAAGATAAACAATGATTCTTATAATAATCTCCATTCTTTTTGTGATTAGGCATAATAAGGATGTTTTCCTAATTGGGATACATGATATTGATGCTTGGGGTTCTTAAGAAAGCTTTACCATTTTCCTTAGAATCAAAGTTTATCTATAAAAAGAGATGAACATAGATTCTTATAATAATTTTAATTCTTTTGTGATTTAGCACCATAAACACATTCTTTTCAGTGGGATAAATAATATTGATGCATTATTTTTTCCAGAAACACTTTTTTTCCATCATTTTCATTAGATTCAAAGTTTATCTGTCAAAATAGGCGAACATGGATTCTCATAATTATCTCCATTCTTTTTGAGATTAGACGTTACAAACATTTTTTTTCTCATTCTAATAGACGATATTGATGCTTAAGTTTCTCAAGAAAAGCTTTTTATTCCACCATTTTCCTTTGAATCAATGTTTATCTATCCAATTAGATGAAAATAGATTCTTGTAATAATCTTTATTTTTTTTGGCACAATAAACACGTCCTCAATATTGGAATACATGATATTGATGCTTAAGTTTCTCAAGAAAAGCTTTTCCTTCTTTCTTATATTTAAAGTTCAATCATCAAAAGAGATGAACATGGATTCTTGTAAGAATCCCTATTCTTTTTGTCATTGTGCACCATAAAAAAGTTTTCCTCATTGGAATATGTGATGCTGACGCTTGGGTTTCTTAAGAAAAGCTTTTTTTTACCATTTTCCTTGGAATCAAAGTTCATCCGTCAATGAGATGGACATGAATTCTTATAATATTCGTTATTATTTTTGTGATTCAATGTCATAAACATGTTCTCCTTATTGGGATACATAATATTGATGCTTTAGTTTCTTAAAAAAAAACTTTTCCATCCACCATTTTCCTTAGATTTAAAGTTCATCCATTAAAAGAGATGAACATGGCTTCTTCTAATAATCTCAATTCTTTTTATGATTGAGCATCATAAGCATGTTTTTTTTATTGGGATGCATGATATTGATGCTTTGATTTCTCAAGAAAAACTATTCTTTTCACCATTTTCCTTAGATTTAAAGTTTGCCTATCAAAAGAGACAAATGGATTCTCATAATTATCTCCATTCTTTTTTTGATTAGGTGCCATAAATAATTTCTCCTCATTCGAATACATGATATTGATGGTTGAGTTTCTTAAGAAAAGCTTTTTTCCCCCCATTTTCCTTAGAATTTTTTTACCATTTTTCTTAAAATCAAAGTTCACATGTCAAAAGACACGAACATGGGTTTTCATAATAATCGCCATTCTTTTTGTGATTAGGCCCCACAAGCACATTTTCCTCATTGGATATATGATATTGATACTTGAGTTTCTCAAGAAAAGCTTTTCTTTTACCATTTCTTTTAGATTCAAAGCTCATCCATTGAAAAAGATGAACATGAATTCTTGTAATAATCCACATTCTTTTTGTCATTATGTACCATAAAGGCATTCTCTTCTGTGGCATACATGATGCCAATGCTTAGGTTTCTTAAGAAAAGTTATTCTTTCCACCCTTTTCCTTAGAAACAAAGTCCATTTGTCAAAAAAATGAATACAGATTCTTGTAATAATCTTTATTCTTTTTATGTGTGGATGCCATAAACACATTGTTCTCATTGGGATACAGATATTAATGCATTGGTTTCTCAACAAAAGCTTTTCCTTCCACTATTTTCCTTAGATTCAAAGTTCATTCGTCAAAGAAGACGAATATGGATTCTCATAATTATCTTCATTCTTTTTTTCACTTGGTGCCACAAACAATTCTTCTTCATTCAGATACATGATATTGATGCTTGAGTTTCTTAAGAAATACTTTTTTTCCACCATTTTTCTTTAAATCAAAGTTTTATTTATCAAAGCAAATAAACATGAATTCGCATAATAATTTTCATTCTTTTTATGGTTGGGCACAACAAACACATTCTCCTTATAGGATTCTCATAATAATTTTCATTCTTTTTGTGGTTGGGCACAACAAACACATTCTCTTTATTGGTATGCATCATATTGATGCCTAGGGTTCTCAAGCTTTTCATACCTCTATTTTCCTTAAAATCAAAGTTCATCCATCAAAAGAGACAAAAATGGATTCGTATAATAATCTCCATTTTTGTTGTGACTGAATAACATAAACATGTTCTCCTTATTTGGATACATGATATTGAGGTGTTGGTTTCCTAATAAAAGTTTTTCTTTCAAGCATTTTCCTAGATTCAAAGTTCATCCATCAAAAAAGACAAGCATGGAGCCTCGTAACTAACCTTATTCTTTTTATGATTGGGTGCCACAAGCACTTTTTGCTCATTCAAATACATGATATCGGTGGTTGAGTTTATGAAGAAAAGATTTTCTTTCCACCATTTTCCTTAAAATTAAAATTTATCTGTCAAAAGACATGAACATGGATTCTTGTAAAAATCTTTAATCTTTTTGTGATTAGGTGCCATAAACATGTTTTTCTCATAGGGATTTATGATATTGATGCGTTGTTTTCTCAAGAAAAGCTTTTTTTCCACTATTTTCCTTAGATTTAGAGTTTGTCTATCAAAAGAGATGAATATCGATTCTTGTCATTATATTCATTCTATTTATGATTGGGCACCATAAATATTTTCTCCTCATTTAGATATATGATATTGATGGTTGAGTTTACCAAGAAAAGCTTTTTTTTCATCATTTTTCTTAGAATTAAAGTTTGTTAGTTAAGAGACAGGAACTTGAATTCTTGGAATAATCTCTATTGTTTATGTGATTGGGTGCCATAAACACGTTATCTTCATTAGGATACATGATATTGATGCTTGAGTTTCTTAAGAAAAGCTTTTTTTTTTCCATAATTTTCCTTAGATCCAAAGTTCATTTGTAAAAAATGATGAACATGGATTCTTGTAAGAATCCCCATTGTTTTCACCATTATGCACCACAAGCTCATTCTCCTTATTAAAATATATGGTATTGATTCTTCCATTTCTCTAGAAAAGCTTTTTTCCCACCATTTTTTTAGAATCAAAATTCATCTGTCAAAGAGATGAACATGGATTCTTGTAATGTTCTCTATTCTTTTTATGATTGGATGCCACATTCTCCTCATTGGGATATATAATATTGACGCTTTGGTTTCTCAAGAAAAGCTTTTTCTTCCACTATTTTCCTTAGATTCAAAGTTTGTCTGTCAAAAGAGACATACAGATTCTCGTACTTATCTCAATTTTTTTTGTAATGGGGTGCCATAAACATTTTCTCCTTATTTGGATACATGATATTGATACTTGGATTCTTAGGGAAAACCTTTCCTTCCATAGTTTCCTTAGAATTAAGGTTTATCCATTAAAAGAGATGAACATTGATTCTTGTAAAAATGTCCATTCTTTTTATGATTAGATGCTATAAACACACTCTTCTCATTGAGATACATAATATTAATGCTTTGGTTTCTCAAGAAAATTTCCTTCCACCATTTTCCTTAAATTTAAAGGTTATCTATAAAAAAAGACAAACATGATTCTTATAATTATCTTATTTTTTTATGATTAGGTGCCATAAACTTTTTCTCCACACTCGAATACATGATATTAATGCTTAGGATTCTTAGGGAAAGCCTTTCCCTCCACTATTTTCCTTAGAATTAAGGTTCATCCATAAAAAAAATGAACATGGATTCTTGTAAAAATCTTTATTCTTTTTGCAATTAGGCTTAATAAACACGTTTTCCTTATTGGATAGATGATATTGATGCTTGGGGTTCTCAAGAAAAGGTTTTTTTCCCATCATTTTCCTTAGAATCAAAGTCCATGCATCAATAGATACTGGCATGGATTCTTATAATAATCTCAATTTTTTTTTGTGATTAAGCAACATAAACATAGTTTGCTCATTGAGATACATGATATTGATGCATTGATTTCTCAAGAAAAGCTTTTCTTCCCACCATTTTTCTTAGATTCAAAGTTCGTTCATCAAAAGAGATGAAAAAGGATTCTTATAATTACATCAATTATTTTTGTGATTAGTTGCCACATACATTTTTTCCTCATTCAGATACCTGATATTTTTTCCCTCCACTATTTTACTTAGAATCAAAGTTTATCTATTAAAATAGATGAACTTGGATTCTCATAACAATCTTTATTCTTTTTGTGATAGGGCACTATTAACACGTTCTCCTCATCGACATACATGATATTGATGCTTCAGATTCTCAAGAATAGCTTTTCTTTCTACCATTTTCTTTAGAATCAAAGTTTATCCATCAAAAAGCATGGATTCTTGTAGTAATCTTCTTTCTTTCTGTGGTTGGGCTCCAACAACATCTCAATAGGATACATGATTTTGATGCATTATTTTCTCAAGAAAAACTTTTTCTTCCACCATTTTTCTTTAGAATCAAAGTTCATTGACCAAAAAAAATAAAGATGTATTTTTTAATTATCTTCATTAATTTTGTGGCTGGGCACTAAAAATATTTTCTTCTCATTTAGTCAAGACTTTGATGCTCGAGTTTCTCCAGAAAAGCTTTGTTTTACCATTTTCCTTAGAATCAAAGTTTGTTTGTTAAAAAAGACGAACATGTATTCTCATAATAATCATTTTTCTTTTTGTGATTGGGCATAATAAACATGTTCTTCTCATTGGGATAGATGATATTGATTCTTGAAGTTCTTAGGAAAAGCTTTTCTTTCCACCATTTTTTTTAGAATTAAAGTTTATCCGTTAAAAGAGACAAAAATGGATTCTTGTAATAATCTCCAATCTTTTTGTGGTTCAACACTATTTTGGTGATGTGCCCCTCACGTGGTATGCCTGAGTTGAAACAAAAGAAAAGGTAAGGGCTTGCCTTTGGGTCATCCTTGGTCAAGATTTGAATTAGGCATAAAAGAGTCAAGGTCGAGGGAAAGATCGTTGGTTGAATTGCTTGTCTAATTGGTCTTATGTGGCTATTACAAAATGGCCAAGACTTGGAGTCGCCATCGATCATTTTGGGTTAGGTATGGCCGAATACCTAATGAAATTGGTGATTCTAATTTACAAAACTTGAAACACTGATTTTATAAAACTACATATACTAGAGTTCGTTTAAAAGGGTTCGAGAGTCAGTTAGATGTGGGGAAAGATTAAGACTCCCATAATGACCATAACTGATAACATCTAGCTATAAATTATTAAAGCATGGATTTTCCTTTGGTTTTCTATATGCGATCATAATAAACATGTTCTTCTCATTGGGATAGATGATATTGATTCTTGAAGTTCTTAGGAAAAGCTTTTCTTTCCACCATTTTTTTTAGAATTAAAGTTTATCCGTTAAAAGAGACAAAAATGGATTCTTGTAATAATCTCCAATCTTTTTGTGGTTCAACACTATTTTGGTGATGTGCCCCTCACGTGGTATGCCTGAGTTGAAACAAAAGAAAAGGTAAGGGCTTGCCTTTGGGTCATCCTTGGTCAAGATTTGAATTAGGCATAAAAGAGTCAAGGTCGAGGGAAAGATCGTTGGTTGAATTGCTTGTCTAATTGGTCTTATGTGGCTATTACAAAATGGCCAAGACTTGGAGTCGCCATCGATCATTTTGGGTTAGGTATGGCCGAATACCTAATGAAATTGGTGATTCTAATTTACAAAACTTGAAACACTGATTTTATAAAACTACATATACTAGAGTTCGTTTAAAAGGGTTCGAGAGTCAGTTAGATGTGGGGAAAGATTAAGACTCCCATAATGACCATAACTGATAACATCTAGCTATAAATTATTAAAGCATGGATTTTCCTTTGGTTTTCTATATGCGATCATTATTTTACATATAATCCCCTTCGTATAAATGGAAATTTTTGGAAATATGTTAAATTTGGGTTTTTTTGATAAAGTTTGGCTTATGTTTCTCTATCAACCTAAGAAAAAGGAAAAACAGAGAGATTCGATAAAATGATCTTGGATTTACTTAAGAGAGGTTACTCTACATCAAGTATTAGAGGGATATTGACACAGAACATTGCTTAGGATTTTATGAAATTTGATTTTAAAATCACAGATGCAAAATCATCATGGAAAGAGGAAACATTTTAGTAAGGCATAAATAACATAATAAAAGTTGCATTACGTTTTAGTATACAAAGACAAGAAAGTAAGGGATGGTTAAGTTAGCCTTGGTTATTGAAGAATAATTGATTGATAATTTTGAGACATGTTTGGTTTTGATGGTCATCTTAGGCATAAAAAGGTTGATAAGAAAAAGTCCATGGAGCTTGGGAAGAGAAAACTTAAATTTTTAACGAAATTTGGAAAGTAGGGTTGGAATATCCCTTCAGAAATAATAGGATTGAAGAATCCTCTAAAAAAATAGGGTTGGAGTATCTTTTCAAAGAAAACCTAAGTGTAACATGCCCTCGAAAAGAGATCCTAAGTGGTTTTTGAAAATTTGAATTTTTAAATAAAATAATTTTTTTAAATAAGAAAGGAAATTAATTTTAAAAACATTTTTAGGTTTTGACCTGAGCTTAACAGGACCTATGTCATGACTTATGACTTCATAGGGAAATAGTTGAATATATTTCAAATCATCTGAATGACTAGAAAAGATGGCTTAAGAAAATCAAATTAAATTTCCTTAAGTTTGGCAAAAATAGGGACAATATCGTGCTGTCCACTTTTTCATTTTTTTTGGTTTGGTCCAATGGTTCCTAGGCATCATTAGAAAGGTAACTCGATAAGTATTAATGTAAA
The DNA here is from genome assembly GCA_038381835.1 of Adansonia madagascariensis. Taxonomy (NCBI): domain Eukaryota; kingdom Viridiplantae; phylum Streptophyta; class Magnoliopsida; order Malvales; family Malvaceae; genus Adansonia; species Adansonia madagascariensis. The sequence goes on along the minus strand of JBBYHL010448557.1, from coordinate 6,142 downwards.
AATATTTCAAAAATCCTAGAAAATCACTTGATAGGTAGAACTAATTTTTGAAAATCAAGACTAAGTCAGTGCTGACAACAATTGCAAGGAAAAAGGGTTGTCAACTTTGAAAATTTACCTCGTACTCAATTAGGATCATTAAATAGCAAATGATATCTTTTCAAAAAAGAAATTTTATGAACTTTTGAGGAAATATATTCAAAAAATCTAGAAAAATCATCCAATAAGTTAGAATCACCTAAACGAAATACGAATAGCTAATTTTAAGGTTCTAGACAACAAAGGTTTGAAAAATCATAACTTCCATATCCAAAATGTTCAAGAGGAAAAAAGGTATTCCTATAAAGGTAATTTGATACATTTCAAGGAAAAATGCTAGAAAAGTCTAAAAAAAATTATTTTAAGTCTGATCAATTTTCAAATTGAGATTACAATGCTGCCAATATTAAAATAAGGGTTTCTTCAAGTATAGGCTTTTATAGTCCTGTGTCAAGGTATCAGACATGTAAATGTCCAATCATTAAGGTCTATAGCTATGGAGTAATGGACCAATCCAACTTCCATAGAGTAGGCCACCAAATCATTTACTATCCATGCTAGTAGCCATGTTAGGCTTGCAATAAGGCTTAAACTAAATACTTGAAAGCATTTTGGTTTTGGATTAAAAATAAATTTTATTTGGCATAATAAGGCCATGAATCCAAACATTTGTGCTGGATATATCCCCAAGAGTTGGAGAACCAATATATTAAAAACATCAAATCCATACTAATCCTTATTGATTAAAGGTAGCATAGATTTAACTTAGGGTTTTCTTTGAAAATAGACCTTTTCAAGCATCATAGAGGCATTTTAACAAACATGTAATAAACTAAAACAAAGTAAAAATATCAAACATGAACAATCACTCAGAACAACAAATTATCCATGCATTTTAATAGGGAAATCATAGTGAAAATGCATCCCAAGGTATGGTCAAGATCAAAATATTTTAGGATGAACACTTATACATGAAATGATCATTTTAAGATACAAAAAAACATGGCAAAGATGTTAGAGTAGGAGTTGGTTTAATGTTAACAAGAGATATGACATTCTAGTTCATCAAAACACTAATAAAGCATCAATAAAGTCATCAAAATCCTAAGGCTATCACAAACAAAGCCACGATAATGCATGGAAGCCTTAGTAAGGTCATGAAAACATGGAGGTTTAGTAAAATAATGATGATAAAACAAAATAGAAAATGAAATAAAGGAAAGATAGAAATATACCCTAATAGAAGCTTACACTACTAGCTATATCCTTAAACAACAAACCAACAGCTTCTAACTTTCTTTTTTCTTTTTCTTTACTATGGATTAGCAAGAAAAGAATGAATAGAAAGAGCCTTTGGTTATAATGGCTACAAATGATAGTGTTTGGGGTAGAGATGAGGGAATTGAGAGGCTTTAGAAGGTTTTTAGACTGGTGGAAAAGGAGCTAAGGGAATAATATTCTTAAAAGAGCTAAAGGTTTTTTCTGGTGGTTGATGTAAAAATGTGGTGAATCTCTTCATCTATTAAAATAACCTAATAAAAGGGGCACATAGGACTTCTAACATCTATAATATGATGACTCATTGTACCAATGTAATACCTTTTTATATTTGATTGGTTAATGTTGATTCTTATAGGTAAAGAAAACCATGCATTAGCTAACCAAAAGAGTAATCACAACGTTGTTGTTTATTTAATTAGATTTTATCATAAAATGCCCTAATACCAAGCTTAATGAACCTTTCCAAAATATGTCAATCTAATATTTAAAGCCTAAAAATTAAATCCATATTATTTGTATGAATTTATGTATGATATTGGATAATTTTTTAGGCCAATTTTGTGACCAAATTCAAGGTTTAAAGTCATGGTACAAAGTGAGAAAAATTTTTCTAATAGCCTAAAAATATCCTTATATGTTAATACACTAAGCTTTGTATCGATACATTAAGCAGAAAACCCAAAATTTATCGATACTTTGAATCTAGTATCAATACAAAGTGTGATGTATCGATACCACCAAGTCTATATCAATACCAAGCTTGTTGTATCGATATACATGCTTCTATATCGATATTTGTTGGCCAAAAATCATAATTTTAGCTACAACATAACTCCATATCGATATAGACACCCTTGATATCGATACCATGCTTCAAGTATCAATACTATGCCTTTTGGTAACGATACAGTAGAAAGATTTTAGAATTTGAGTAAAGTAAGCCTCGTATCGACAACTTATACTTTTATATCAAGACTTACATACAAAAATATGGATTTTATTTCCTTTGACTCATTATACTCTTTAACTTTGCTGAGAATGGTGGGAAATTAACCTATGCTTCTTTGAATAACCTTGATGGTACCTTAGATGATGACTTTTGATACCTTAAATATTAGCCTAAATAAAATAGGGTGTCCACACCTACCCTTTTTTGGCCATTGCTGAGTATGAAGAATAGGGCAAAAATAAATAAACACTATTTTGTCCATGGTGTAACATTACCTCTTGAGTACCTACAAGAAAATAGAAATCTAATTAGTATTATGCCAAGATAGGTAGAGTATGTTGGCAAGTGTTCTGACTAATAAATAAATTCAATGAGTTTTGTAAAGTTTGACCTCCTTACTAAGTTTGTAGTTTCCAGGGTTTGACCTCCTAAACAGGCACCAACTAGTGTGGGCTTTAACTCGATAGGCATTAAGCTTTTTGTAGACTGAGGTAGGTAGACATCTAGCTCTTTATGGATGACTTGATAGGCGTCTAGCTCTTTATAGACTGAGGTAGATAGGCGTTTAGCTTTTTATGGACTAAGGTAGATAAACATCTAGCTCTTTATGGACTGAGGTAGATAGGTGTCTTTCTCTTGTGAACTAAGGCATGTAGGTGTCTAATTTTTTATGGACTAAGGTAGATAGGCATTTAGCTCATTGTAAACTAAGATACGTTAGGTTTAGGGAGCTTATCTAGTGTTTCTAGGGTTTTTGAAGATAATAGTTGATACCTATAGTTCTAAGTTTGCTTAAAACTTTTGAAAGTATGAGTTCATACCTAAAAAATGGTAAATAGTTTCATGTATGATGCATAAAGATATAGATGCATGCTTGGATGATGTAGATGTGATGATTTAAAAATCTAATCTGGCAATTAGCTTCAGAGTTTTAAATCGCCTTTCACCATTGAGTTTCATTAGGTGGCTTTTGCTTTAAGTTTTGCCAATTTTAGTCTCAATGTTTAGAAGTTTTTTTCAAATGGTTGAGGTAATTTTTGAAGGTTGAGGTGACTTATGATGTGTAAAAAGGTTTTTAAGTTTGATTAGCTTCTATTAAGGGTTCATTCATCAAGGTTGGTTAACAGACTTGGCAAGCTAGCTCTTAACATGATTGAAAGGGCGTATTTTATAATTTAAACTAGGTGATAGTCTAGACTAAGGTTTATTGAAGGATATCTGTAATCATGTTTTCAATATGAGAAAAGTCTGAAGGGTAAGTCTGGCTGTGGTTTCACAATCTGTTCTTAGCTTTTTAAACCTAAAAAGATTTTCTTCTAAAATTTTATCTTTTTTAAAGTAATACTAGGAAATCTTATTATCAATTTTCTACAATCTATTAATCATTATTAATTATATACAAGCATAATGCAATATGGTATTCAAGTATGAGAAAGAAGATCTAAAGAATGAAATGGTTGTGTTTTATTTTTGGAAAAAGAAGAACAATAATTCATTAAACATTTTAGGATGTATAAAGAAAGTTAAAAATTAACTTTTCTAGGTAATTCATTCCTTTTAATGCTAATGATGTGAGTCTTCCATTAAGTACTTCTAGATACTTCTTTCAAATGACCAACTCTTTTGGTATTAGCCACTCTTCAAGGAAACTATTGGATTACCCAATGGTAATTGCCTTAAATCAAGGTAGACACCACCCTTTTTCTTTTAGGATTGGTTAAAAGTGCATTTAGTAGGTTTAAAATAGGATAAGTAGGTTGGGCCAAAAATTGGAAGATGGTTTTGTTAGATAAGTACTAGCTTTGATTGGGTTCAGACAAGGGAAAGGTTCAGTTGCTTAACTTGATGTTTCAGGTTTTTAACATAAACCAAACTTAGTTCCCTGGATACCACTTTCAGTTTTTATCCATAATTTTTTTTAGAGATGTAGATGCCTCTGTAGGTTTCTATTTAAAGGGCCTTCTTAGGCATAATACATCTTAATGAAATTAGCTTGATTAGGTTGGGTAGGTCATTGCCATCCATCTTGGTCAAAATCAATTCTCTATAAGAGAAAACTTATTTAACCATATAAAGACTTTTCAAATTTGGGGTTCATTTTCCTTAAGATCTTTATGAATTAGGAGGATCTTTTTGAACACTAAGTTTTCTTTTTGAAATTGATGATGATGGACTTTCTTGTTATAAGCTTTCATCATATGCTTATAACACATCTATCCATAACAAAAAGTTTTCACCATTTTCTCATCGATGAGATTAAATTGCTTATATCAATTCTTAGCCCACTCAGCTTGTTCAAGCTATGATTCTAGCAAGACCTTGAGTGAACGGATCTTGACTTTGATAGGCAAGACTGCCTCTATTTTGTAGACTAAGTGGAATAGGGTAGATCTAGTGGAAGTCTAAACTACTATGCGATAGGCATGCAATGAAAATAGTAGCTTCTCATTCTAATCTTTATAAGTTTTAGCCGTTTTCTCGATTATTTTCTTAATGTTTTTATTGGTTGCTTCAATCTTCCAATTTTATTTTTAGATTATATGGCACTGAATTATGATGCTTGATTTTAAACTGAGAGTAAATTGCTTCCAACATTGTGTTGTTCAAGTTGCGCATATCATCCTTGATGCTCTGTTTGGGAAGCCCATATCAACAAATGATGTTTCAACTTGCATACAATAGATCTAGTGAGTACTTGTAGATACTTCTTTCAAATGACCAACTCTTTCAGTATTAGCCGCTCTTCAAGGAAACTCTTGGATTACCCTATGGTAATTGCCTTAAACTGAGGTAGACACCACCCTTTTTTCTTTTAGGATTGGTTAAAAATGCATTTAGTAGGTTTAAAATAGGATAAGTAGGTTGGGCCAAAATTTAGTATTTAATTGGAAGATGGTTTTGTTAGATGAGTATTGGCTTTGATTGGGTTCAGACAAGGGACAGGTTCGGTTGCTTAACTTGACTTTTTAGGTTTTTAACATAAGCAAAACTTAGTTCCCTGGATACCACTTTTAATTCTTATCCATGGATTTTTTTAGAGATGCCGATGCCTCTGTAAGTTTCTATTTGAAGGGCCTTCTTAGGCATAATACTTCTTAATGAAATTAACTTGATTAGGTTAGGTAGGTCATTGCCATCCATCTTGATCAAAATCAGTTCTCCACAAGAGAAAACTTGTTTAACCATATAGAGGCCTTTCAAATTTGGGGTTCATTTTCCTCAAGATCTTTGTGAATTAGGAGGATCCTTTTGAACACTAAGTCTCCTTTTTGAAATTAATGAAGATGGGCTTTCTTTTTATAAGCTTTCATCATACGCTTATAATACATCTATCTATAACAAAAAGTTTTCACCATTTTCTCATCGATGAGATTAAATTGCTCATATCAATTCTTAGCCCACTCAGCTTGTTCAAACTATGATTCTAGCAAGACCTTGAGTGAACAGATCTTGACTTTGATAGGCAAGATTGCCTCCATTCTGTTGACTAAGTGGAATAGGGTAGATCTAGTAGAAGTCCAAACTACTATGCGATAGGCATGCAATGAAAATAGTAGCTTCTCGTGCTAATCTTTATAAGTTTTAGCCTTTTTTTTATTATTTTCTTAATGTTTTTGCTAGTTGCTTCAATCTCTTAATTTATTTTTAGATGATATGGCACTGAATTATGATGCTTGATTTTAAATTGGGAGTAGATTGCTTCCAACATTTTGTTGTTCAAGTTATGCATATCAACCTTGATTATTTGTTTGGGGAGCCCATATCAACAAATGATGTTTCAACTTACGTACAATAGATCTAGTGAGTACTTCTAGATACTTTTTTCAAATGACCAACTTTTTCGATATTAGCCACTCTTCAAGGAAACTCTTG
>JBBYHL010448507.1:3435-16426 GCA_038381835.1 Adansonia madagascariensis | reverse complement strand
GAACCATTGGAATGAATTGCTTGTCTGAACTTCCGATACCAAAATATGAAATGGCTGGGTTAAGGAGTTGCCATACAATTTTTTTTGGTGAAATTTGATCAAGCAACTATAAAAACCATTCACTAAAAAGTTAAAAAGCTCTAAAGGAATGATTTTACGATCTGCGTAACTATAGATTTATAAAATTGGGCTCAAGAGTTAGTTACACCACAAAAATGGATTGATCACTCTTGTGATGCCTAAAACATGGTACCACCTAATCACAAGTATCTGAATTACATTTTTTTTCGATTTCAGCAATTCAAATATTCAACCATAATTCCCTTTTCATTCATGAAATACAATCATATATCAAAGAAAAATGAAAGTATGTATCTCAAGACTCGTATCGGGTACCCATGGGGGTAATTGAATTTCGGTCTGGGACTAACTCGGACTTACAACATGATTTAGAGCAAAACGTTTTTGCAAAAAGAAAATTTTTAAAAAAGCACATGACTCCAAAGATATTTACAAATCAACAATGAAACCTACATTATTTATGAAATTGGATTCCATTTAAAAGAAATCATAAAATGGGACACAAGGACTAAATTAAAGAATACGCAACTTTAAAAACAAGGCAAAAAATCAATTTATTGTTAATTTTATTAATGTGAGCCACTAGGAACCTACTATTGGACATCCCTAGACCTATTGACCTTTAAATGACACTTCTAGAAACAATTTTAAGGCATCCAAATGGCTCAAAATAGTAGACGCCTAATCCTAGTGAAAGTAAAAAATAATTGATAATTTTAACATCTTGAGCTCTCCAATTTTTTTTCAAACTATTCCAAACATGTAAAATCAAGAAATAAAATTCCTATGAATGATGACTCAATACTTTTAAATGTAAAAATACTCAAAAAAAAAATCTTAGAAAATCACTATGAACACCAAATGAATTTTTTGTTTTGATGTTACTACATCATAGCATGCCCGGGGAACATTCCTTTTGGATTTTCTTCTTGATTTATCTGAAATGCTTTTCAAATTAACCATACAAGGTTAGAAAGATTATTTACCATATTTTAATCTAAAAATATGAGAAAATCTACAAAAGTAATTGTATTTACTGAAAATAGTTTGCTTTATAATTTATATGCTAAAATAAAGCTATCCAAATAGCTGATGTTATGGAATTTCTTTCGAGCATGCTCGATCATGAAATCGGATGTTTCAAAAGCCTATTACACTACTCATTCAATAAGGCTTATAGGGAAAATACTAAAAAAATTATTACCACTAGAAACATAGACAAAAATATTTCTTTTTTCAAAGCCACCATGCTGGAATACTGCAGTGACTCGATAACAATGTGTGATCATGAACACTTATTTCTAATTTTTCTAACTAATTTTTGGATGTTTAAACATCCAATAGCAAGGCTAAAGATATTCTATATATGTTAAAGGGTAGAAAACAACAAAAATCTTTAAGCAACTCGACCTGGAACTCTAAATGCCACCAATGCCAAAATGCTTCAAAGTGCTACAATGACTCACTATTGCTACTTTTATTTATATTCATTTATTCAAAACAAGTGAGAGGCACACCGATGCCACCCACTTGACTGCTGTAACCAGCAACCAAATGACTCTAAACAAAAATATTAAACACACCTAAACTACTCCAAATGGCTCCTCCTAAGTCTCTACATATTTTGTTCAAAAAAAACTAGTAAAGAAACTTAGAAAATATATTTATATGCTCCAAATCATATCCAAAATCAAGTATTTATTTAAATTTCACCAAGTTGTTCTTGAAAAAGGTCATTTAATTAAACGAAACTTCCATTCATTGATTGAATGAGCCAAGGCTTGTTCTTGGGGTTTCTTTTATGAAAATACCCTTAAAAACACTCTAAACAAACATTTCAACATGTAGTATACTACCTATTTTATTTTCTAGCAACTAATCAACCGCAATCTTAATCTACTTGAATTTATTTAGTCGAAGCTATCTAAGCTAGTCATGCTTATCTAATCAATCACTCTTATTAAATTCTCATCATTTACCAATTAATCACAAGGAAATAAGCTTGATCATAACTCAATTAACATGATTATCATTTCAACTTAAGAATTCAACCAATTAAACAAAAATTTAAACATGTAAGCTTCTAATTTCGATAAATTAAGTCTAAATTTTAGCTTACCCAAGGTTAACCTAACTTGATTCATGAAAATTTTTATCAAGGCATCATCACCTAATGTAAGTCGAATCAAAATTCTAATATTTCCAAGCATGGCAAAACCTAAAAGGAGGTTTTCTACCATGGCTGAACACTTTTTATGTCTTCCCAAGCTTGTTCGAACCAACGTTTAGCTCAAGAACTAAAGATACAACTTTAACTTCAAGATTTCAACTCAATGCACTTAGATCCTAGCTCAACCAAGCTCAACCATCATGATCCTTCCAAAATGAAGTAGCCAAACCTAGACCAAAGTGTTCTCCCATATTCAAATGTCAGGTTAGTTAGTTAATCATGATTTCAAGTTTATTTCTTCAATTAACCATCAAATCATGTATCAATATCATCAAATCTAACTAAAACATAACTCAAATCAAGATCACGATATCATTACACCATGAATCATCAATGGCCGAAATCAAAAGAGCATAGAATATCATTGGCTAAATTTAGTACAAGCATTTTCAATCATTATTCTAACAAGAAGTCATGCTAATTAAGTTAAAATTAAAAGAGATAAGGAATAAATGTTACCTAATCAAGCTTTTTTCCTCTAGATATTATTTTTCTTTTTCTGTAAAGTGTTTAAAAGTATTTAACATGTGAAAATGAAAAGCCATTCACCCTTATTTATAGGCCTAAATGCTCATAATCTAGTCCTAAATCACTTTAAGAAAAGTTTAAACTAGTCACTAACTCTCTTAACAAAATTAGTGAAATGACTTGTATACCCTTATGAATAGATAAGCACATTTTGCATATTTTAAACATGTAAATTTTGGCCAAGTGTTAATCTCAAGCTAATTTTATACAAATTTTTGTAACATCAATTAATCTTAAAATATTCATGTAAAAAGGTAATAGGATGTTCCTTTCTATTGTAAATATATCCCTTAACGACCTTCCCTAAAAAATTTTAAAATTTAATATCTCAAGCCTTTTAGATTAAGCCCTCGGGAATTTCAACACTTTAATTCCTAAGGTCTTTTCCTGACCTGATCTTGATTACACTTTCTTGACCTAAAGTTAATATTCAATTTCATCTTTGTGTAATCAATTTTGAAATTTGAGCTTTAAAACTTATCTATTTTAAATCTAAATTTAGATAAAATAGTTGACTTTTACAATTGATTTTTGCCTTAATGTTGACTTTTGATTTTAACTTCTAAAACAAGTCTCTTTTCCATCCAAATAACCTCAATAGCCACTTTAATTACTTCAAGAGATGTATTAGTCAACTTTTCTCATACATATAAAGGGTTTTGTATCTTAGTAAAGTCTGGCCTCTTGCAGGTAAATCAATAAAATATAAAAAAATAGTAGCAGAAGTAATAAACATAAAAATAGTCAAACTTTGTTGTGGATCTTTAGGGAGGGACTTACATGTAGTAAACTTTAAATTTTTAATTCAAGAATTAGTCATCCATATGATTAGAAGTTACCTTGATTTTAGATGTCAAAATCTGAAACAAAAAAAATAAAAAAGATTTTAACAACTTGGTTTCTTGAAAGATTCCTAAGGATCACAAACAGCGCACCTATCCTACCTCTTATGGTTATCCATAAAAGTAGTTATCGAAACCTTCTTAAGGCCTGATGGTTCTCCAGTGCTAGATAGTAGGGTTATTACCCCTTAAGCAAAAGGTATCTAATATATTCCTGAATCAAATAAGAACCAAAAAGAAAGAAGGAAGCAAGATTGTGCCAACCATAAAAATACTCAAGAAGATGGCATAATTTTTGGGGTTTTGTGTAGGTGGGAATATTGTTCGAGAAAACTAACTTTTATCTAATAAAATATATTCTCTGCATGTATTCAGTAGCCACTTGTCTTAAAATTAGGTTAAAACTCTCTTATCAATCTTTAGGCCATATTATGTATATATACTATTTGTTTAGATGGAAGAGTTTTGACCTAGTTAAAACTTCCTAATCAAGTTAAACTTTTTTCTTTGTTTTAGGTTAATTAAATGGTTAGCCAACCTTCTTATCCATGTTTGGCTGAGATTCCCATAGAATTGGTTCATAAAATTTGGCCTAACAAGCTTGGACTAATATCAGGCTTGGCATAATATAGGGGTGCTTGGGCCTAGAGTGTTTCCTTGAATTTAACCCATATTTAAATTCTTTATTTATCTAAATTAATTAATAATATTTATTTAATAAATATAATTATCGAATAATAATAAAAATTAAATAAATAAATTATGAATAGAAATTAGCTAGTATACATACATCCCTATGGATTTTATCACCATAAAATCCTAATCCAATTAAAACCAATTTTAACTTGATTTTAATATTATTTAATATTAATTATTAAAAAATTAATATTATAACAAAATTGCTAGGGACAATAAATAAATTAATGGGATAGAAAATTTGATTCTCAATCAAATCCCAAGTTTAAATGGAATCCTATTTCAACTAGAGCTAGCATTTATCCATTTTTACATGTTATGTCTTAATGTGGACACATTATAATAAGACAATGTTATTATTTATGTTTTAATTAGACAACAAGAATTCACAAATCTAATTTGTCTCAGATAATTAAACAATTCAATTAAGATCACCATTCAATTTACCTTTTATTTAATTAAGTCGTACTTTATTAAATCCTAGATTTAATCCAACAAATCTACCTTATTGTGTGTGACCCATATTGGTAATGAATACAATTAATTATATCCATAGATCAAGAGTGGGATCTAGTAACTCATCATGACCACCCAAAATGTGAAAGAGTCAATCTAACCTCATCGAAACCTCTCAAACCAATATATTAATGTAATGCATTCCTTTCACCATTATCCTAGATTTAGTATGATTTAGTATAAGCATGGTTCAGTGTCTAATCATACTTTAATCCATGTTAGATCTTATAACTTATGGTTAGTGATCATGAACCTACAAGAAATAATTCCTTATAATTCATTATGTCATGGCCAGAAACTTTAATCCAATTAACCGTGGTTAAATTCATTTGGGATATATATCCTATTGTCACTAGAAGTGATGAATCCTCTCTGGATCACACATCCATCAACCATATGATTCACGATATACCCATAACCACCCCACCATATGTATCTATCTATTTTAGACTCGTTCATGATGGAATCAAAGTATGACACTTTTTATATAAGATAACTTGGTATCGTAAGTCAAAATACTATTATACATGACTGGCACATGAGAACATATTCCATAGACATTTAAATGACTTATATCAAATAGAGTTCTCATTCGGGCCATGTTCAGTGAACTTGTTTCCACAAAATAAATAGTCATATGCTATCCTCAAGTATCTCATATACTTCAACTTTTATGAGATCAATGAGTTACATGCATCCAATGCATGGAGGCTTAGCATATACTAATCTTTGTGTATTTTTAATGCCTCATCTTGACTATATGATGACTAAGAATATTTTTGAAAACATAACTTTGATGCATAAAGATTTTATCATCGTAATGGTTTACTATCTTTCCAAAGCCATTGTGTCTCAAGTGCTTTATCCAATTAGTGTTTGCATGACTCTCAATCTCATCACTAACATGAAGGAAAACTTATGTTATTTTAGTTTAGTAACACTTATATGTTTATTTAACCATTTGTCCCATGTCTTAATCTAATTGCACTTAAAACAATCACATTGCTCTTAGTATCTACTTTTTGGAGAATATCTTAACTCATTCTTGATAGTCTCTATTATCGAGTCTTAAAACTATTTGAATTACAATGAGATCTTGATCCCAATCATATGGCTCAATTATCTTACAACTATTCAAATCAATTACAATGGCTAAAACCCATAACAAATCACTTTTATGAACCTATAATGAAATGATTTGTTTTATGTCTCATGGATATAAAAACATAATCTCTCTAGTTTAGAAATCTTTTCGAAATTAGATCCTAGTATTTTTTTACTTAATTTGTCACCATTTCATGAATTTTAACTTTCAATAGTTCATGAATGCTCCCAGTAAGTCTTACATTTTCATGAATATTAACTTTTAATAGTTCATGAATGCTCCCACTAAATCTATGTAAAACCTTTTCTGTGGAAGTCAATCTCAACTAGATTTGAATTTCAATTAATGGGGCTTAATTTATTCCACTATTATAACTTGATAAACTATGACATGGAATAGTTCTAGTAAGATTTATTAAATAAAGGAAATCGTAAAAGAACATGGCATCCATATGCTAACAATAAAAGATATATGTTAAATAGCGTTTATTTGAAATAAAATTTGCTAAAAATTAATCCATAATGTCAAAATAAAACATCCAGTGTTTAATAACAATAAACTATAAATGAAAGTACTCAAAAGCTTTCATGCACAAGAGTTCAAGCCTGATCCATATCATCTAGATTGCCTGCTACTTTGTCTATCTTCACTTATCTTTCTCTTTGTCTTAATCATTGGTCCTTACAATATGTCAAACATACTTAGTACCAATAATCAAGTATCTTATACCAAAGGGAACTAAATGAATTTGTGAATTTATACCTGAGGTGGAAACTCCTTTTAACTTTTTATCCTTGACATATTTTAGGTAGTCTTTACAGTTTCTCCTCTAATGGCCAAGTTTTCCACAATAATGACAAGTTCATTTATCTTTTCCTTCCTTAGCTTTCACCCCACCACTCAACCTTAAACTCTTTAAGCTAGAAGACAAATCCTTCTTTGATTTTTTTTTCTTCTTCTTTGTTTTCTCGAAAGTAGAAGTAACTAGGTGGATAGCCTTCTCTATAATGAAAGACTTCTCTGTTATAAACAACATCCTAAGAGAAAAGTCTCAATATGATTCAAGTTGAAAATCAACATAAACTTTGTAAAGTTTAGAGTCAAATAGGAAAGAATCAAATCATTATCCATCAACTATCTTAAATATTTTAAACGCATGATCCATCCAATCGTCTTAAGCACATAAGTCCTAATAGGTGTAATTTCCAACATCTTTATTTGGAACAGTTCTTTTGAGATGTCAAATCTCTTAGTGTGTCTCTCCTTATCGAATAATTCAGTAAGGTTAAAAATGATATCTAGAGCATTTATGCCATTGCATTGCTTTTAGAGATCAAATTTCATGCTAGGCATCATTATACATATGTCTTGCATAAGATCATCTTTAAGAACTCTACATGTATCTTATTTTTTTTCAAAAGCATCAGTAGTGGACTTGTCTAATATAGGCTCATCAAGGCCATAAGCTTTATGTTTTTTTTTTGTATTAAAATGATTTTATCATTGCGGAGCCAGTCAACGAAATTTGGCCCAGTAAAATTGCTAGCATCCAGTATGCTACACAATGACAAGTTCCAACTATCCTATATAAATTTAGAACATATTTAGTGTCAATAATATATACAATGTAATCACTCGATTAGGTTTTAATACATGAATGATTATTCTCATCTTTTTAACTATAGCCCTTAGTTATAATATGGGAAGTTTAATGTTTAAATCATCTTAATAAGCTAAGACCCTTTTCATCATTGCATAAACTTAAGGATAGCCCAACAAGTCATAAAAGAACTAATTGGGTAGGTAACTTAGCTTACAGATCGCATCTTCATGCAACTCCTAGATTAGTTAGATGGTAACCTTTTACATAAATGCATCATATGCATTTTTACTATCACCTCAATACCATGAGGTCAAGTTTGTAAGTGTCGAGACAACACAACCTTAGCTGAATAAGTCCCATTAATTATAACTCAAGCAACTCAAACGAAATGGATCTTGAGGATAGCCAAACAAATCCCTGCAATAGAAACTTAGGTATCTTGTTATAATCTAATGGAAGTCATCTAATCATGCTTAGGCATGGACTCAATATTTTACGAGGGATTTCTTTTATTTAATTAATATTAAGGTCTCATTGATTTGCATTTAATTGCATGGCAACAACATTAATTTGATCATACATATATATCTCAATAAGCAAAATAAATCTACCACATGCAATTTACTATTTCATTATGAATACCATTTACATACTCAATAAGTTTTCATGATGATCTCCTTAGACTTCATAATAACGCCATCTTCTTTGAGTCTTAGAACTTATAAACTCTCTAATACTAACCTAATCCTAGATCTCTAACCTTGTAACAATTACATAGGTTTGAAAAAAACCTTAAATTATGTTCAAGCGAAGTAAAAGAAGAACAAAATTTTATAACTCTGAATAATAAATAATTAAAGCAGGGTTTGTAGAATCTATTTATAAAATAAATAACAAAATAAATAAAATTAACCATCCACAACCTATTCAAACTAAAGTCTAAATCTACAACCATCCATCATGCTTTAACAATTATAGTATTATCACAATATATAGCTAATGTCACATCATAATCACACGCATACAATGCATGCATAAACAAGTTTATAACATTCAACAAGGCATCTATAAGAATCAAACAAGAGATTAAACATATTTAATCATATTACTAGTCTTAAACCAGACATTTGCCTAACTCTTAGGTAATTTGTCTCAACAAGGACAAATGCTTTTATTTGCATGCATAAATAGGTTTCCAAAATTAACATATTTAAAGAATTAAAATTAAAGTAACCTCTTTATTAAACAATTCAAGAAAACAAGTTTTCAAACCTTAATTCTTTTAAAACATGTTTATTTAAAAGAACCTAGCTGAATGAAAACTCTATCAATATTCCTAAATTTTAGGAACCAAGTTCTATTAGATAACTCTTTACCTAATCTAACTTGAATTCATTCCACAATTTAAGGAATCTAATTCCTTATTTTAAGGAATTTAACTCCCACTAGAAATATAGTTCCAATAGAAATACGACTCTAATAAGTAGTGTCCTCGATTTAGGTTATTTCTGTAGCCATGCCAATGGCCTCTGACTGCCCACCTTTGGATGATGTCTAAGGGCTGTTTCAAGTGCTAGAAACCTCATTAGTTGCTAGCACAAATTGATTCATGGTTGCATTCATGATGGCAACTAGTTTTCCACTCAATCACAGGTTTCAGGTAAACTCAGGGTGGCATCACCTTACTGCAAACCCTACCATTAAAACATGATTTCCACACCTACGAAAGATGTCTAAACACTAATTTTAGATGCTGAGGATTCCATCAACATGCTACCAAAGATCGAAACAAAGTAGCAAACTCGATGGCAACAAATTGCCATGCAAATCGCAAATATCATAAAACACCTTCCATGGATGTGGCATCACTATACCTTGATTTTTTGCAATTAAAAGTCATTCAAGAATCACGTATTCTTTATCTAATTTTTTTTCCTAAGAAGCAAAAAATATATGGAACTTTTCCATGAAGCTTTTGAGGTGCATTAAGAGCATATATGGATCCAAAATTAGCCAATAACATCAAGTCATGCAATTTCTCCTAGATTATTCAAGATTATGTTTCTTTTTATTAATATGATTTTTAATGAATCAAAATCTATTTTTATAAGTTTTATTAGATAAAATCATATCATAAAAACCAATTTTTACAACAAAGAAGTCACTAGAAAAAACTGAGAGAAATAGTAAATCAAGAAGCTTAGAAGCCTTTAGCTTTTGTTAATTTAATGTTTATTTGATCTAGAATAATAAAAACAATTTTTATTAATTGTTAAGCCATTTAATAATGAATAAACATTTTTTAAGCATGCAGTCTACAATTAAGAAAATTTTAAAAAATATATATTTTATAAAATTATACGGAGTATATGTGACATCCAAATGTCTATTATGATGAATTAGACTATACTTATTACATGTAATATGCAACTTATGGACTCTGATACCACTTAAAGCAATTTGTATCCGAGTATGTTCATTATCAAGGGAAAATACACTAAAGTGCGAAAGTAGTAAGCATAGAAACAATCAATCTCCTCTACTGGTTTTTAGGGGAGGATATACATGTAGTAAATTTTAAAATTTTAATTCATAAATTAATCATCTGTATGATTAGAACTTACCTTGATTTTAAAAAGTCAAAATCTGAAACAAAAGAAATCAAATAGATTCCAATAACTTGGTTTCTTGACATATTTCCTCCCTCCAATGATTATAAACATGAGTAGTTGTTGAAACCTTCTTGAAGCCCAGTGGTTCTCTAATGCTAGGTAGAAGGGTTATTAATCCTTAACCAAATTCTTGAATCAAATAAGAACCAAAAAGAAAGAAAGAAGTAAGATTGCACATACCACAAAAAAGCTCAAAAAGATTGTTTGAAAAAACTCATTTTTATCTACTAAAATATATTCTCTCAATATATTCAGCAGTCTACTATCTCAAAATTAGATAAAACTCTCTTATCAACCTTTAAGCAATAATAACTATATAGACCAGCTATTTAGATGGAAAAGTTTTGACCTAGTTAAAACTTTCAGCTTAAGTTAAATTATTTTCCTTGTTCTAGGTTAATTAAATGACCAACCAACCTTCCCTTCCATGTTCGACCAAAATCCCCTTAGTATTAGGCCTTAAAATTTGGCCCAATAAGCTTGCACCAATATCAAGCTTAACGTAATATAGGGGTATCTGGGCCTAAAGTGTTTCCATGAATTTAACCTAATTATTTAAATTTTTTATTTATTTAATAAATATAATTATCAAATAATTATAAAATTAAATAAATATTTGGAAACATAATTTAGCTAGTATACACACATCATTATGGATTTTATCAATATAAAATCCTTAATCTAGTTAAAACTAATTTTAACTTGATTTTAGTATTAATATCAAATAAATAATATTATAATAATATTCCTAGGATAATATATAAATTAATGAGATAGAAATTTTGATTCTTAATCAAATCTCAAGTCTGGGTGAAATCTCATTACAATTAGATCTAGTTTTATCCATCTTTATGCTTTATGTCTTAATTTAGACACTATTATAATAAGACAATCATATTATTTATGTCTTAATTAGACAAAAAAATCCAAATTTCACAAATCTAATTTTATGTCAAATAATTAAACTATTCAATTAAGTCCTCCGTTCAATTTACCTTTTATTTAATTAAATCATACTTCATTAAATCCTAGATTTAATCTAGAAAGTCTACCTTATTGTGTGTGACTCATTAGGTTCCTAATACATTGGCAATGCCTATAATTAATTATATCCATAGGTCAAGAGTGGGATCTAGCAACCCATCATGACCACCTAAATCTTGAAGAGTTAATTTGACCTCGTCGAAACCTTTTTGTAACCAACCTATCTATGTGATACTATCCTTTCCCCAATATCCCAGAGTTAGCATAAGCATGGTTCAATGTCCACTCATGCTTTAATCCATGTTAGATCTTACAACTTATGATTGATGACCATAAATCTACAAGAAATGATTCCTGATAATTAATTATGCTATATCAAGAGACTTTAATCTAGTTAGTTGTTAAAATCATTTAGGATATATCTCTGGTTGTTAATAAAAGTGGTGAATCTTCTTTGGATCATTCATCCATCCACTATATGATTCATGCTATACCTAAAACCAACCTACCATAAGCATCCATCTATTTTGGACCTATTCATGATGGAATCAAAGTATAACACTCCTCATATGAGATAACTTGGTATCATAAGTCTAAGGACTATTATAAATAGATAGCAAATGAGAACATATTCCATAAACACTTAAGTGACTTATACCCAATTCAGCTCTTGTTCAGGCTACTATTCATGAACTTGTTTCTATAAAACAAGCACCCATATGTTGTCCTCAAGTATCTCGTATGCTTCAACTTCTATAAGATCAAAAAGTTGCATGTATCCAATGCATGGAGGCTTAGCATATACTAGTCTCTATTTGGTTCAACTTTATGTTGGAATATTCACGAAGGTGAACAAGGCAAAAAGACCTTCTAGAAAATAACTTAAAAAAAAAAGCCAAGCATGAAAGAAAAAGGCCAAATCATTTGCTATGAGTGTAAGAAACTGAGACACATCAAATTTAAGTGTCCAATGAAAAAGAAAAAAAAATCCAAATGAATAAAAGAAGAAAGCTATGATGGCTACATGGAGTGATAGTATCTAACATTAAGGATCATGAAGCAACCAACCTAAGTCTCATGGCTCTTGATGAGCCCAGGTACCTTCTAATGTTAATTCTAATGCTAATCCTTATACATTTGATAAGTTACAAGCTACCTTTAATGTATTTACATTATAATTTGATACCATGGATTTGAAATATAGGAAAATGATTTCTAAACTTAAGCAAAAAAATGAATCATTGAGCAAGACAAAGATAGTCTTGAAAGGAAAATAGATGAGTTAAAAGTTAAGGTTGATGTTTAACAAAAAAAATTAAAACTGATACAACTCATTCTCTAAGTTCTATATGGCATGTCAAAAGTTAAATGACATGCTAGAAATATAAAGAGCATTCTTTGATAATAATGGTTTGGGCAACAATGGCATTGAGAAAGAAACTTATTTTAAAATTTTTTTTATGAAACAAAATGAACTATATGATGCATATATTATGTGTACTCATTGCCATAAACTAGGTCATATAAGAAGTAAGCTCACTAGGAGTGTGTGGGTTCTTAAGAGAGTTAAAGCATATCTCAAAATAAGGCTATTAAAATGAAGTGGATCCCAAAAGGCATAAGAATTGTTAACATTAATGCTCAAGGACCTAAAAAATTTGAGTAACTAAAAACAAAACAAGATTTTGTGCTTGTTGGAGGAAAATCATTGCTTCAAGGCAAATTCAACAAAAA
>JBBYHL010448485.1:0-16428 GCA_038381835.1 Adansonia madagascariensis | reverse complement strand
GTAATGGCATTCACTTGTCCTTACCCATTTATTAAAAGAGGATTTACCATCGAACATAACAACATATCCTAAAAAAATAAAAGGATAAATACGGGTGTCAACATCCACCCATCATTACCCGCGTAACCAATGGTAAGTAAGAGTAAAGATAAGAAATGTTTCCTTGAGTGGTCCTATTCTCTGGGTTATTCTATCAGCATTCCGGTATGGTTAGACATGGTTTGGCTCGTAGGGCTCAACATATAAATTTAAGTAGACACCTAAATAGATATCCGAATCATTCTTTCATCCAGTGAGGATAGCCGAGGCACCTTGATCTTGGGCCCATCGTGGGTTAGTGCAACGGGTTCAACCCGATGGATGTATTTCCCTATGCAAATGCGAAGGGTTACTCATGAGAGACATAGGTAATTTACATCCCAAAAGGTCTTGCCATGCCTATGCGGAGGGTTACTCACCAAGGCAGATGGCTCACTTCCTCCTAATAATTAGGATCATAGCCTTACCATGGTGTTTGGTGGGAATCTAGTGCAAAATGAAAGTGCACGGTGTATGTCGGGAAAACTATCAAACCTTTTTATTTTACACCATATTACTAAGCTTATTCAAATCAACATTTATTCAAAAAGAAGGCATCCTTAAAAAAGAATGACAAAATAAAGGCATAAAAAGTAAAAGATTAAAAGGCTAAAAAGAGAAGGAATTATATTTAAATAGTTATGGAAACCAAAGAACCAAGGACCAAGCAAGACATAGCTAGTCATAGACCTAACTCTGTAAGTTTATCCCTAGTGGATTCACCAAGCTGTCGACGTTCCATGTGCCCAGCCTTTATGAACTTCAGACAATTCGAAGGGCCAAAGCACGCTCTACTTGAAAAATATTTTGATGTTTGACGTGAATAAAAGACCATCGAATGAATCGCTCAACTGACTTGTTATGGATGGCCACCAAGAAGTGGCCATAAACTTGGAGTCGCCACTGATTATTTTAAGTTAGGCATGACCGGATGCCTAGTGAAAATAATACTAGAGATTCATTGTTTAGGGTTCAAGAGTTGGCAACATGTTGGGAAGGATTAGCACCCCCACGACGCTCGAAAATTGATACCATCTAACTATATCTTACTTAAATCTTAGTTTCCTCGATTCCATTTCTATCATTATTTAAATATAATTCCCTCTAATGCATAAGATTTTGTAAAGATATGGGTTCGAGTTCTAATGAAAATTTATCACCTATGTGCCTCGGGGAGGTGAGAAACATAGGGGTTTTTGATGAAAATGATGATCGGATTGTTTTTTAAACAAATCAAATATTTCATGTCTGGCATTGGAGAGATACCGACTCGAGATATCGTTTTGTGATTTTGAAAATGATCTTTAAAGCATGAAGGCCCAAGGTCCCTACAAAAGAAAACATATTAGTAAGGTGGAAAAGAGAACAAAAAAATTCACACAAAATACATGAAAAGGAGGGACAATCAAAATGTTTCTCCTAATTATCTTTGATTATCAATGAATAACCGAGATGACAATATTGAGACTTAGCTGGATTCAGTGGAAATTTGAGGAGAAAAGGTTTCAATGACTCGAGACGGAGAAAAGCTTAGATTTTAGGAGGAATATAAGAGCGGGGCTAGAGTATCCCCTCAGAAGAGTGGGTTAGAGTATCCCCAAAAATGGAAGTTTGATATTGGATTCGAGGTAAAAGCGGGGTTAAAGTATCCCCTCAGAGTAGTAGGGTTGGAGTATCCCTAAAAATAGAAATTCAATGTCATTTTAAGGTAAAAACGTGGTTAGATATCCCTGAAAATGAAAATTCAATGTCATTTTGAGGTTAAAGTGAGGTTGGAGTATCTCCTCGGAGTGATGGGACTGGAGTATCCTTAAAAATGAAAATTTTTGACGTTTAAGAGGAATGGGTTTTTTTTAGATAGGGGGATCTTTAAAAATCAAGAGCCAAAGGTTTGGCTAAAATGTTCCTTTTTTGTTTAGCCTTGGTCTGAGTCTAAAAGGCTTAGGTCATAGGAATAAGCTGAGTAGATCATGGGGCATTTGAACGCCTGAATAAGAGCATTTCAGAAATTAGGTTAGAAACAGAGGATAGCATTGCATCATTTCTCTTTCTAAATTTATTCCAAGCTTATTCAGGGGTCTCAAGGGGTAAATAAGATACCGTTGGAAAGGTAACTGATGAGGATTAATGTAAAAAATATTCCAAAAATCCTAGAAAATCACTTTCTAGGTGGAATTAATTTTTGAATTTCAACCTATCTCGACACTGGCAGCATGTACAGAGTGAAAGTATAACGGACTCTGAAAAATCATTTCGAATTCATCTAGAATTGTTTAAATGCGAATAATACCTTTTTGGAAAGGGAATTTCATGAACTTTATGGGAAAAATATTTGAGGGATTCAAAAATATTGTTTGTTAGGCCAAAACAGCCCGAATAGTAAACCAGTCGTTGGATCCAAGGGTTTCGGACAGTGAAGATTCGAAAAATCATAGCTATTTCATCCAAGATGATCTAAAGGCAAATGAGATATCGTTGGAAAGGTAATTCGAAGCCCTTCAAAGGAAAAATACCAATATATTCCAGATAAATCATTTTTTTATTTTTAGATAATTTTTTAAAACCATACCATTATGCTGCCAAAACAAAACAAGGGAAGTGTTTGGTATTTCTGGTTATTCATTGGGTTGAGCTCGGGCCACAGACGTTTGAACATCTATAACCACGATGACAAGTTGACATGGGCGTCACAAGTTCATTCCGTAGTCTCAGAGTAGTTTGGGATGATGGAACAACCCGTTGACCATGCCATCATGAGAATGTTTGGCGAAGGAACAAGGATTCACATTTTTTGACTAAAAAACTTAATTTCATTTTTTTGAAAACCAACATTCTTATACTCATTCTTCCACGAATCCAAAACTGAATGCTTGCTTTACCCCAAGGTTGGAAAACCAACTTCATAAAAATCTTAAGCCCATGTTATTCTCCATGTATGGGTGATAACATGTGCCTAGCTTGGGGGGTACTTTTTGAAATCAGGTTTTCTAGCAATCAAACAAACATCTCAACACAAACAAAGTGCCACAAACATGATATAGAACATGGAGAACATGTATGCACAAAAAAAAGAATGCACGGAGATTGTAGATAGATGCATGAACATACTTAGGATGAACATGCTGAAAAAAAAGCATTTTTATTTCATAGAACCTATTAAGCTGCTAGGAAATATATGGGCAAACCTATGACATGTTATGATGCATGCTTTAAACATGAGATGCAGGTGTGAATGTGGAAGGAACATGGAAAGGTCACATAGACAAAGACTGTTATGGTGATAAAAATACAAACGAGCTTATTTAGTTAACCAAACAGCATAAAGGCACCAAAAAAAACATCAAGATCCTAAACTACCACAACCAAAGCCATAAAAAAATGCATGGGAGTCCTAGGGTGGCCATAAAATCATAAAAAGGGTTTACTAAGATGATGTTAATGACAAAACAAAAACTACAAAAATCAAGATAGAAGGGATATACCAAAAAACTTAAACTTCCCTTTGTTTTGAAGTAGTGGTTGTAGGCTCAATTTTTTCCTACTCCTTGCTATTATTTAGCAAGAAAAGGATGAAAGGAAGTAGCTTTTTAGTGGTATGGTTGATGGTGAGGCTTTTCAAGGATCAAAATGTATGGAAAGTTGGGTTTTTAAAGGTTTTCCAGTGGTGGTTTAGGGTAGCTACAGGAATAGAGCATAAAGGTCAATGAAATAGTGTTTTTGGAAGTGTTTTTGGGCTAATAATAGTTGGAGAGTTTTTAGGAATGGCTCTGGGATTTTTTCTAGTATGAGGCTTTTTTGATAACTGGGAGAGTTTTTTTCTCTCTCTAAGGTAGCTGGTTTTTTTTTGAGGTAGCTTCCTCTGAGATCCCCTATTCTCTTGGTTCAGCCCCTCATTTTTAGAAGATAATGCAAAGGGCCTCATTAATTTTTCTTCTGCAATAGGGCATATCTTTAGCTGCCATGTTCAGTTGACTTCCTTCTTATTGGTTCTGCCATGCTAATCAAGGGGCCGAAAAGGCTATGAAAGCCTGCAAGCTGGAGATATGCCTGCCACCCTTTTACACCCATATATTTTATGAAAGTGACCTTTGTCATTAATTGTTTGGACTCCAAAACTTGTTTAAATCCAATCATAGGCCTAAAGTAAAGGTTTGTAATGCTTTATGACGGTTAGTTGGTGCTAAAACATGTTTAAATCAAGTTTTTGAACGCTAAAATGGCTCAAACTAGGCAACAATGTCTTCGTGTATCGATACAGAACATGTTGTATCGATACACAACTCTTAAGTATCGATACAATGAGTTGTGTATCGATACTAAAAGCAAAAAAATGTTTCCAATCCTGAGACCTAGAGGCCAGTATTGATACTCAGGATTTGTATCGATACTCATGCTTGTGTATCGATACATTTAGCCAAAAAACACAATTTTAGCTTCTGCCAAAAGTTGTATCGATACAATCATGCTAGGTATCGATACCAAACCCTCATGTATCGATACTACACATGAAAATTCAAAATTTTGGTAACGTGAAAACCCCGTGATAGTGTTTAAGCACCCATATAACTGTACATACCTTAGGTTCCTCAAGTTATCTTATCTTGGTCACAAAAGAGGAAAATTACCCCATTTTCAAATTTTTCTTTAAAGCGGTCCATAGGCATTTTAGGCCTTCCCAAAAAAAACTTTGTTTTTTTGATTTTGTTACCTTTTACCTAACTCCTAAGATACCAAAAATTGGTCTGGACAAAATGAGGTGTCTACAATCTCGGTTAAATTAGTTCCATTTGGTGTCTATTTAGATATAATCCTCTTTAATGCATGCAGTTTTTAAAAATGGAAATTTAGGTTTTTTTTTTTAAAAAATTAGATCACCTGTGCACCTCAGAGATGTGAGAAATATAGGGATCTCTTATGAAAACGATGTTCGGATTAGGTTTTAAAAATTAAATGTTTTGCATTAGGCACTTGAGAGATACCAACATGAAAATTTGCCTTATAAATTTTATTGGAAAATGAATTTTAAATATGAATGCACGATAACATTGCAGAAGAAATAAGTTATTAAGGCGAAAAATGAGAAATATAATAATATCATAAACAAGCAATCACAAACAAAATAACATAAAAACAAAGGGGTGATCAAAATGTATCTCATAATTGCCTTCAATTATTGAAAAATAATCGAGATGATGATTTTAGAGACCAGTCTGGATTTGTGGTAATTTAAAGATCAAAGACGATTTTTATTAAAATAGTTTAAGGCATCTGAAAGAAAGAAAATTTTAAAATTTTAAGGTAAAAGCGGGGTTAGAGTATCCCCTCGGTGAGGTGGGGTTAGAGTATCCCCTAAAATAAAGTTATGAAAATATTTAAGATTAAAGTAAAAATTTAAATTTTTAATGAAAAATAGGGTTAAAGTATCCCCAAAGTTAGGAAACATTTAGGAATAAAGAGAAAATTTAAAATTTTTTATTAAAAATGGGGTTGGAGTATCCCTAAGATTAGGGAAACATTTAAAAACAAGGAGAAGATTTAAATTTTTTAATTAAAAATGGGGTTGGAGTATCCCCTTTGGAATAATGGAGTTGGAATATCTCTACTAGCAAAAATTTTAATATAAAATCTTATTTTTTGTATTTTAATCTTGATTCAAGTCAAAAAGGGTTGATGTTGTGGGGGAATCAATCGAGCACATTTTTGAGACATCTAGACATCTTAATAAAAAGGGATTCAAAAATTAGGTTGAAAACAAGGGATAGCATCGTGTCTTTTCCATTTCTAGATTTTGTTTGGGTGCATCTGGAGGCTTCAGAGGGTAAATAAGGTATCATTGGAAAAGTAACTCAACAAGGTTTAATATAAAAATATTCCAAAAATTCTAGAAAATCACCTTTTAGGCAAAATTAATTTTTGAATTTAGGTTAATCTTAGCACTGGCAGCATGTATGATTAAAAGGGCATGATGGATTTTGAAAAATCATTCTAAGCTTATCTAGGATCATTAGATCATACATAATACATTTCTGGAAACAAAATTTTGTGAACTTTCTGGGAAAAATATTTGGAAATTTCATAAAAGTCAATGCTGGGCCGTAATGGCCCTAAATAGAATGTTACATGATGGTTCCAGGGGTTTTAGATAGCAAAGGTTCAAAAAATCCTAACTCCCTCGTTCAGGATGTTCCAAAGGCAAATAAGGCATCGTTAGAAAGGTAATTCGATGCCCTTTAACAAAAAATATTAGAAAAATCAAAGGAAATATTTTGTAGTTCAAAAATGATTTTTCAATTTCAAACTATAGTGCTATCAGAGCAAAAATAAAGGGGATTATTCGATATTTCAATTTTTTTAAGATAGAATCGAGTCTAGGATGTCTGAATGTCTGTGACAGAAAGTAACACAGGCTTCACAAGTTCATTACATAATCACAGAGTAGTTTGGGATGTTGGAACAACCCGTTGACTATGTCACCAAAAGGAACACAAGGCTCAAGATCAAGGATTAATACTAAAACGGATTTTCTTTTTTTTTTTAAAAAAAAAAAACTTATTTCACCGTGAATCCAGGGCTAAAATGTTGATTTGCCGTTAAGATCGGCAAACCAATTTGATGAAAACATTAAGTCCATGCTACTCTTCACTATTAAAGGTAACATGAACTTATCTTGGGGATGTTTCTAAAAATTAGTTTGTAAGAGACAAGCAAGCATTTTAATGGAGATCTCATGAACAAAATATAGCACATACAAAGATAAACATGGATTAAACAAGCAAACAAGCAAAAATGACATTTTGACATGGAAATGGGTGACATAGATGCAAGAAGATGACAAATAGGATGCATGGAGATGATATAAATAGGTTTATACAAGGGAGTGGATGTTAGAGTTGTCAAGACAACATTTATTTTTCATGAGCCTCCTTAAAATACAAGAAAAATATTTGAACATACTAAGACACGTAAAAGTGACTGATTAAATATGAAATAGGCATCTGAATATAAAAGGAACATGGCAAAAGGTGCATGAAAAGAGGCTGTATAATGATGAAAATGAAGCAAGGTGAGTTTATATATCCCACAACATCATAGTGTTAAGAAGGCCATCAAGATCCTAGGACTACCACAACTAAGGTAACAAAGATGCATAAGAGTATTAAGAGGGTCATGGCGGTATGAATGACTCACTAAAATGAAATGGATGATCAAAATGGAAAATGTCTAGAAAAAGGTAAAAAAAAAAACTAGCAAAAGCTTAAACTTTTCTCCTTTTTAAAGTAATAACTTTAAGCCTAGTCCCTTCCTCTTTTTGCTATTGTTTAGCAAGAAAAAGGTGAAAGAAATGAGCTTTCTGGTAATGTGGTTGCTGATAGGGTATTTTGAGAATGAAATATGTGAAAGGTTAAGTTTTTAAAGGTGTTTTGGTGGCGATTTTAGGGAGCTATGGGAATGAAGGTTGTTTAAAGATGAAAAGCAATGGAATAGTGTTTTTGGTGAACTTTTGGAGCTAGAGTTGCTGGAAGATTTGTAGGAATAGATGGAGAGTTTTCTAGGATTGCTGGAGAGCTTTTTTAATAGCTAAAGGATTTTTTTTAGATATCTAGTAGTGTTTGATTCAATGCTCAGCTCTTACTTTTAGAAGACCATGCAAGGCAATTTTTTATTTTTCCCTTCTGCACCAGGGGACATCTACAACTACCATGCTTAGCTGACTCTCTTTTTATTGGTTCTGCCATGCTGAGCAAGGAGGCAAAAAAGCTGTGATAGCCTGCAACTAGAGATATGCATACCATACCCTTTTACACCCATATATCTTATGAAAGTGACTTTTGTCGTTAATTGTTTAGGCTCTAAAAATTTGTTTGATCCGTTAGTGAACCCATAGTTAAGGTTTGCAATGTTTTATGACGGTTCCTTGGTGCAAAAACATGTTTAAATTAGGTTTTCAAAAGCTAAAAAGTGGCTCTAACTAGGTAAAAATACCTTGGTGTATCTATACAAAACATGTTGTATTAGTACACAGGGTACTTGTTACTCCTGAGTATCGATACAATGAGTTTTGTATCGATACTAAGAGCAAAATATGTTTCCAATCCTAAGACTTAGAGGCCTATATCATACTCCATGGATTTGTATCGATACTCATACTTGTGTACTGATACATTTTGCCAAAAATCATAACTTTAGCTATTACCAAGGTCTATAACGATACAAACATACCAGGTATCGATACCATACCTTGGGTATCGATACCAAACCCTCTTATATTGATAATACATGTGAAAATTCAAGTTTTTTGCATCGTAAAGGTCTCGTATCAATACTTGTGCCCTAATATAACTTGTACGTACCTGTGGCTTCTCGATTCACCTCTACTTGGTCACAGACAATGGGAAATTAATTTGTGTATTCATTTGAATAACCTTGGTGACACTATGAAAAGTGGCCTTTGATGCCTCGTTTTTACATTTTCTTTAATACAACCCATAGGCATTTTAGACTTTCCCGAAAATTTTTTTTCGCCTGGCACCATATCACCCAATAGTACCTAATGACATGATCCTCGGCAGCCGTCCCCCAGCTTTTATTTGTATTTTTTGATTTTATCATATTTTACCTAACCCCTTGGATGCCAAAAACTGGTCCGGACAAAATAAGATGTCTACAGCTGCCCCGTTTTAGCTGTTACTAAGTATTAGGAATAAGGCAAAGACAAATAGACACCATTTTGTTCAGATGGGATGATGGATTTGTGTGCTTGCTAAGAAGTGGAGTGTTTTTTAGTATTATGTTGCGATGGATTAAACAACTTATAGAAAAGAGGATTTTGATGAGTTTTGTAGGGTTTGACCTCCCTACTAGGTTATTTTTTATTTTTTTTAAATAGATTCCATCAGCTTATGTGGGCTTTGAGGTAGGTAAAGAAGGACATCCAGCTTCTTATAGACTAAGGTAGATAAGTGCCACCAACTTGTATGGGCTTTGTTAAGCATCTTACTCTTTGAGGACTAAGATAGGTAGTTACCATCGATTTATGTAGGCTTTGAGGTAGGAAAGCGTCTTGCTCTTTGAAGACTGAGGTAGGTAGGTGCCACCAGCTTGTGTGGGCTTTAAGGTAGGGAAGCGTCCTACACTTTGAGGACTAGAAGGAAATAGTTTAGATACCTTTCTTAGGTGATTTTCAATGAGCATGTAAGGTTAAAGGTACTTACTTGAAGCGTTTTGAAGTTTTTCAAAATCAAAAAATGGTACATTAAGTTCCCTATAAATTTAACTTTTTCGTACAGGAGCTGATAACTATAAGATGTTAAATGTTGCATAATGCATGGAGATGCAAATGCCTACCTAATTGAGACCATGGTTATGACTTTAAACGCCTAATATAATGGCTAGTTTTGGGCTTTCTTTGGCTTTAGTGAGGTGGCCTTTTTCCCATGATTCTTTAATCTTGCTTTAGATTTTTAAAGGCTGTAAATGTTATGGCTGTCCCTTCTTTACAGGCAAAGGAGGTTTATGACCACTTACTGAGAGGTTTTGAGCATATTCTCTATATGTGGGGTCTCAGGGCAAGACCAATTGTGGCCCTCAGAGTTCATTCTTGGTATTTAACCATGAAATAAAGTTTCTGCAACAGTCTATCTTTTGAATTAATGCTATGAAATCCTGTTATCAATTTTGTCCATTTTTCAAGCATTATTAATTAAAGGATAAACATGATGCAACATGAAATGAAGGGTTACAAAAAGGTTTTGCAAGAAATCAAACAGTTATATTTTCATTCAATGAAAAAGGGTACAAGTTCCAACAAACTTATGAGATTGTGAAAAATTTTAAAATACAAAAAAAATAAGAGAAGTCTTTTTGGTCAATTGGCTTTGATGTTGATGACATGAATTTTTCACTAACTGCCTTCAAAGATTTTTCTCGAGCAATTAATCCTTTTGGTGTTGGCCGACCCACAAGAAGACTCTTTCGATTACCCTATAGTGGAATGGAACCTTAAAGTTAGGGGGTTTTCATTTTTCGTGTGCAGGTATGGATGAGGTTTTGGTCATGTTGATCAACACAGAATAGATGGGTTAGGTTATGACTTGGTGTCTTGGTTAGAGTTATGAATAAGGGGAAGATTGGTTTTAGGCTAACAATGGTTTGGGATTGGCTTTGTTTGAATGAGGAGGTCTGATCACTTAAGCTGTCCTCTCAGGTTTTCAACTTAAGATGGTTTTTTTTTCCTTTTTTTATTATTTTTGTTATTTTTTTGTTTTATTTTTGGATTTTTTTATGAAAGGTAGGCTAGGGATTAATAGGATGCCCTTTAAGGTTTTCATCCTAAAGTCCTTTCAAGCATAATATTTCTTAACAGAATCAGAGTTCACGGGGTTGGGTAGGTCACTGCCATCTATCTCGGTTAAGATTAAGGCTTCTCTAGAGAATACATATTTCACCACATATGGCCCTTCCCAATTTGGGGTTCATTTTCCACAAGTACCTTTATGTATCGGGAGAATTTATTTGAGCACTAGGTCACCTTTTCAAAACTGATGAGGATGGACCTTCTTGTCATGGGCTCTCATCATGCGCTTTTAATACATGTGCCTATGACAAAAGGCTTTGATTCTTTTTTCTTTGATGAGATTAAGCTGTTCATATTGGTTTTTAACCGATTTAGCCTCTTCAAGTTATGATTCCATCAGGAGTCTAAGTGAAGGGATTTTAACTTCAATTGGCAAGACAGCCTCCATGCCGTAGACCAAAGAGAATGGGGTGGCACCTATGGAAGTTCATACTACTGTGCGATAGGCATATAAGGCAAAAGGTAACTTCTAATGCCAATCCTTGTACGTCTTAGCCATCTTTTTAACTATCTTCTTGATATTCTTGTTGGCTACTTCAACTGCTCTGTTCATCTTCGGATAGTATAGGACAGAGTTTCGATGCTGAATCTTGAACTGAAAGCAAACTACTTGCATTATCTTATTTTTCAGGTTACGTACATTATCAGTAATGATTTGCTCGAGAAGACCATATCTATAGATGATGTCCCATTCACAAATTTACACACAATAGATCTAGTGACATTTGCATCGAAAGCTACCTCTACCCATTTGGTGAAATAATCAATCACGACCAAAATGAAGTGATGCCCATTAGAAGCCTTAAGGGTAATCGGTCCAATCATGTCCAAGCCCCACATACAGAAGGGCTATGGAGCTATCATAACATGTACGGGTGTGGTAGGACATGGATCTTGTCAGTATAGATTTGGCATTTGTGACACTTTAGTCAATGCAATCCTTTTCGAGAGTCAACCAATAATAACCTGATCGCATGACTTGTCTTGCCATTCAATGTCCATTAGCATGCATACCATAAATTCCTTCGTGAACTTCTTCAAGTATTCTTTCGGCTTTAGAGAAATCCATGCATCAGAGTAACACCTAATCCTAGCCTTTCTTATACAAAATCTCACCATCCAAAATAAATTTCGTAGCTAATCATCTCATGGTTCTCTTATCAGCATCGATAGTGCCTTATGAGTACCGTTAATCCTTGATATTTTAAAGGATGTCAGGATGCCATGGCAAACCATCCTTCTCTTTTTCAATATTCTGGCAATATGTTGGGGTTGAGTAGATACTCATTTGGATGTAAGTAATGTTCGATTCTCGATTGACTTTAAACATGGAAGATAAAGTGGCCAAGGCATCAGTAATTTGGTTCTTTTCTTGAGGTAGATGTTGAAAGCTAATATCATCAAACTCTTTTTTGAGCTTCAATATCAGATTCCCATAGTGGATCAGTTTAGCATCACGTGTTTGCCGTTCATTCTTCAGTTGGTAAATGGCGAGGGCTGGATCTCCAAACTCTTGCAATGTTCGAATGCCCCTTTCAATGGCTGCTTGGAGTCCCATGATGCATGCCTCGTATTCGGCTATGTTCTTGGTGCAGTTAAAATTTAATTTGGCTGTGAAAGGGTAATGGTTTCCCTCGAGTGAGATGAAAATTGCCCCAATTCCATGCCCCAATGCATTTAAAGCTCAATCAAAGTACATTTTCCATGATGACTCACACTTGATAGTGTTCTCTACTTCGGATATGCACATCAAGTCTTCGTAAGGAAACTCGAAGTTTAAAGGCTGATAGTCATCTGTGGCTCGACTTGCTAAAAAGTCTGCTATTGCACTGCCTTTAATGGCTTTCTAGTTTACACACACGATGTCATACTCAGAAAGCATAACTTGCCATCTGGCTAATGTCCTGGATAAGGCATGGGCTTTACACAAATACTTGATGGGATCAAGCTTGGTGACTAACCATGTAGTGTTGTACATGTTTTGCCTTAACCTTTGGGCTATCCAAGCTAAAACACAATATAGCTTCTCTACGAATGAATAATTACTTTCATATTCTATAAATTTCTTACTTAAGTAATAGATAGCTTGTTCCCTCTTTCCTGATTCATCATGTTATCCTAATACACAACCTATCGACTTGTCTAGGATTGATAAATAGAGGATTAATGGTCATCCTGGTACTGGTGGCACAAGTACTAGAGGATTCGAAAGGTAGTGTTTGGCCTTATCAAAAGCTTTTTGGCATTCTTGATTCTATTCTCCAAGATTTTATTTTTTAAGCAGCCTAAAGATCGGATCATATTTGTCAGTTAACTTAGATATAAACTGGGCTATATAGTTTAGTTTTCCCAAGAAACTTCTCACTTCCTTTTAAGTTTGAGGTGGTGGTAGGTTTTAGATAGCCTTAAAGTTGTCAGGATCCACATCTATTCCTTTCTCACTCACAATGAACCCCAATAATTTATCAAAGGTGACACTGAATCTGCATTTAGTAGGATTTAGCTTGAACTAGTATTTGCGAAGCCTTTTAAAGAGTTTTTGTAGATAGGCAACATGTTCACTCTATTTTATTGATTTGGTGATCATGTCATCCACGTAGTGTCATAATGTGGCCTGGATACGAATCCTGACCAAGCCTAACTTAAACGGCTTTTGACTATAGAAGTGATGATGTATCATTATTTCAAAACTATTTATTCTTTTTTTTAGGCCATATCGATATTATTATTCTCTTATTTATGGGGACTCAGTAGTTAAGATGAATCATCTGCCCATCTTAACCCTAAATAGTCATCATGAGATGACCATTTATTTGGAGTCACCACCAATCTGTTTTGGTCAGGTAAGATTGGTCACCTGTCGAAATTAATGCTTTAAGGGTCATGAAACCCTAAAGATAAATTCCATGGTCTACGGAGCACCAGAGATCATTTTTAAGGGTTCGAGAGTCGGTTACAGACACAAGTAAGGATCAACCCTCTCATGGTGCCCAAAATTGGTACCTTATTGATCAAGGTTAACTTAAACTTTAATTTTTATCCTGCTTCAATATGTGGTATTTAATTACAATTCTTGTATTGTTAAAATAAGATTTTATTCTTCCATGAAAGAAAATTAGGGTTTTGTATTTTGAAAATCAAAATGTCTTACACACCCCCACCAGAAAACCAATAGGACACCAAAGTTCTTATTATTCCCTTTTATACCCTAATAGAAAACCAAAGGGACATAAAGGTTCTAAAAAAACTAAAATGTCTTTCACATCTTACTAGAGTACCTGACAGAATGTGAAAGGTTTTTATTTGTATAAAATTCCTAATTTCCATTTTGAAAAGGGTATATCATCATTAGAATGATCCGTAAAAACCTTATCACATATGGTGGGAGGAATTTCACGCATCACTCTAACTCTAAGACATTGCCTTTATTTTACGAAGACATACGAATTTTATTGAAACAAAAACAAAAGACTATGGCTCAATCTAGACACTAAAGTACTAATTCGAATCTAAGGACTAAAAGATAAAAGAAAAATGAACCTATCCTTAAAGTATACCTTTGGCATAGAAACACCCAGTGGTTAATTAAGACTAGGTTTTAAGAACAATTAAAATATCCCTAAGGCTTACCATCGACACTAAGGCACCAAGTAACTACTTAAGGTTGAGTTCTAAGGAAAATTAAAATATTCCTAAGGCTTACCATCGACACTAAGGCCTGATAAGTACTTAGGATTAGGTTCTAAGGAAAATTAAAATATTTCTAAGGCTTATCATCGACATTAAGGCACCTAGTAAGGACAATTATGAAAATGTCCCTTGAGTATACCTTCGACAAGAAAATACCCTGGTACCCCTAATGGACTCAAAAATGACCTTAAAAGGCTAAATGAACTGTAAACATTCACCTTTCGCATAAAAGCATCCCGATGAAAAAAATTATGAAAATGCCCTTGGGGATACCTTCGCCATGAAAGTATTTCGATACCCTTAATGGACTAAAAAATGACCTTAAAAAGCTGAAGGAAGCTTAAACATTCATTTTTGGCATAAAAGCATCCCGGTGAGGAAAATTATGAAAATGCCTCTGGTTTATACTATCGACATAAGAGTATCTCAGTACTCTTAATGGACTCGAAAGGACAAGTAATGATGATTCTTACTCTAAGTGGGTAATTTAGATTACAAAAATGAGCTAAAGTATGAAAATTACTAATGGGTCCCTAAATTTCTCAAAATTAAATATTAATCCTAAATTGGTTTAAAATGCTAAAAAAGATATGTTTATTTTTTTACCCAAAAACATCCTAAATGAGAAGTTTAAATTTTAAAATAACCTAACATGCAAAAATACCAGTAAGTCCCTAAATTTTCAAAAATTATATTTCATAACCTAACGGAGAACCAAAAGAATACGAAAGCTTTTTATATTTTGAGCACCTCACCGAAGGACCAATGGGATGCTAAAAATATTTAAAACAATCTAAATGGATGATTTTAGGCTAAAGAGAACCATTTTTGTCCTAAAAATGCCAAATTTCCTTAGGGGTCCCTAAACTTTCTCGATTTTATATTTAGGTACCTAAGTAAAAAAAAACCTAAATCATCACAAAATGCAATTAATCAGGTAAAAATCAGCACGTAAATCATGAAGAACATCCATAAGAAGGTTCAGTCAAATACCTTCGACCAGAAAAGAAAATTTTTCATTATTTACAAATTAGCCCCTAAACTTTGAGAAATTGCAAAATACCCCATAAAATGTGAAATATACCTAGAGCATGATATGAAATACCCAAAATCAGTTTCTAAGTTATCCATGAAGCTTTCGGTCAAATCCTTTGACCATACAACAAAAATTTTTATTATTTGCAAACTAGTCCCTAAACTTTTCTAAAATTGCAAATTGGCCCTTACATGATTAAAATGTAAAATTAAGGTTCAAATGAATCAAAAAATCACAAAAGTCACATAAAAGATCACAAGCAAAATTTGGTCACTTTTTTTTGCCCCTAGAATAAAATTTTCAATATTTACACTAAAGTCTTTAAACTTTTTAAAATTACAAAAAGACCCCAAAACTAAACAAAATGTATTTTAACTTGATAAATGCATAAAATACACTCCTAAGAGTTCAAGTGTACTTTGGTCAAGCATATAGGTCTAAACAAAGATTTTTTATTTTTTTATTCTTTTCTCATTTTTTTTGGATTAGCCCTTAAAGTTTTTATATTTACAAAATGACCACAAAAACACATATACACGCATGAATTTCGGCCAACGCCTAAACAATCTACCAATTAACTTTTCTAAACACAATAATCACATATTCACATTTTATTTAACACAAATTAGCACTGTTATATGATAAAATTACAAAAATAAGTATATAAACATGTGATTTCACCATAATAACAAGAAAACACTAAAAGAAATAAAATATATATGAACATATATACGACAAACACAACATCAAAACCAACATCATATCAACATAAACATGATTCATGAAGAAAATAATTTACTAATAAGAAGAAAAGAAAAAAAATAAAATCAAGGAAATTAGTTCATGGCCATTATGCTTAGTCTTTCAACATGGATTAAAATATCCCTGAACTTAAGCACATTTTTGGCTCACCAAAGAGAAAAAAAATGTATCAAACAAATAAAACTCCAAAGATTGAAATGGAGATTTATACTTAACAAAGCTTTGAAATTTTTCTCAAGTATTTTCCTTTTTTTTAACTCTTTTTTTGTCTCCAAAAACTAAAAAAACTCTAAGAAAACATCCTCCCCCATTTATAGGAGAGGATGATTCATCCTCCTTGTCCAAAATTCCATGTCTTTTTCATCCTTTTTTCCTTTTTTTTAAATTTTGTTTGATGTTAACCTTACTTGTTAGGTTAGAAATAATAGACATTGTGTCATAAGCCCATACCTTGTTATCTTTTCTTACAAGCCACTCTATTATCAAGCTCATGATGAAGTTGATCAGC
>JBBYHL010448474.1:0-16429 GCA_038381835.1 Adansonia madagascariensis | reverse complement strand
TTATTAATTAAATTAACTTAAACATAAATCAAAAGTCATTCAAAATTAAAATTAATATATTAATATTATTGATACACAATTATTTTTTATTTACTAGAAAAGAAAAACATGAAATGTTTCGCTATTATTTCGAACATTGCCATCCGCGGAACTAATTGGTTAAATAAGGAAAATCATTCTTGATTGGTTTTCATAGCGAGAGGTATTAAATAATGTGTGTGTGTGTGTGTGTATTTCATATTTTGTACTATGTCTTACTGGTTTTAATTAGTAATAAAAATTGATCACTTCCATATTCACTAATTTATATATAAATATAATATTTCACTTATTTTTTGGTACACTATAATCAAGCATATTTTTTTTATCAAATATATTAAATCATAATATGATTTTTGATTAATTGAATATGACAAAAATTTAAAATATTCTTAAAAATATTTGAAAAAATAAAAATATTCAAAAAATAAAATAAATAGTATTATTAAGCATATCAATGTAATATTCATAAAAAAAAATTAATTTATGATAACTTTTCCAACGATAGAGTGGAATCTAAAAATTCATTTGACAACTTACTATCGAAATTTGCAATCCATGAAAAACTCGAAGTTTTGTTGTTTCCATTAAAAATAGTTAAGCCAATAGAGAGTGTTGCAGTCCTGTTTACCTTTAATCGTCACGTATAGTTTCACAAAATTTTTAATCACAATAGCATACTTCTTAGTCTATTAACTCTCAGAAATCGAAAGTTTGGATGATTCTTAACATTTCTTTATGTAACAAATACATATATATATATATATATATATATATATATATAAAGTTACGAATGATTGTATGTAGAGAGAGTCAAAATAATTAAAAAATGAGTACATTGAAACAAATAAAAATTTTTAGTTATTTAATAGTAATAAATATAAATGGAGAATCATGTTTTTACAATTATACCAAAGAATGACGCAAAATAAAATGGAACTGGTAAGCAATACCCTAAGCCAATGCATTTATAATAGGTTCAGTAGACATAGCACTAAATACAATTAATAAGGACCACTATTACCTTTTGAAATTAATGTAGGAAATAATTGCTCAAATTAATTTTTTATTCAAGATAAAGAAAAAAATTAAAATGTAAATCAATTAAAAATGTCAAAATAAATAAATAAATAAATAAAATTTATTGTATAAATTTTTATTATAAAAAATAAAAATTAAATACAGGACATGTGACATTCATTTTAGTTGGCACATGTGTTAAACAAATAAATAATTCATATAGGATTAATTTTTTTTGCCAAAAACTCTGGCTTTTATCTATTTATATAAGATTTATAATCATATAATAAATATCAAGATATAAATGACATACGAATTAATTTTACATGTTATCCTAGTGGAAGAATGTGCATATTCTAATTGATCTACTCTATGTAATCCAAGGCACAAATAATCATAATTTTTGTATTAAAAATAATTATCGTATTAAAAAAAGGGTATAAATAATCATAGTCTGCATAGTTGCATTATAAATAATAATTATTTATCTTAATAAAACTCATTTCCTTTTATCCAAAAAATTTCTTTCCTTCAATTCATTTACTAAATGCCAACACTTTTGGTGTTTTCCTGTTTGATCAAAATGTAGAGATCAATGGTTAGATAATCAAGAGAACTACTTTTTCGTTATGATAATACTTTTATAAGAGTGCTATTTTAGTCAAAATGATTTAATCTTTAAGGTGTTTAATTTTAAAATTAGATTTAAAATTAGAAAATTTAATGATAAGAAATTTAAAAAAAGAAAAATATATTTTAAAACAAAATAAAAAGAAGTAAATTTAATTAATTTTAATTAAGATATGCTTTCAAACTTATTATGTATGTATGTATACATAAATACATATATATATTCTTGGAGCTATGATTAAATTTAAAAGGAGAATAAATATATATATAATTAAATTTTTTATTATTATTATTATTGTTTTTTAAATTCCATCCATGGTGACAGCACATTCGATTTCTAATGGTTCACGACTTAAATGGGACATCTGTAAGGTTGGATTCTCGAAGTGTCTTCAGCATATTCTTGGATTGTCCTCTCACTGCTTAATCTCCCAGTACCATCTGCACTAACTCATTTCAGTCCATCTCTTTTCATCAACAAACACTTTATCAGTGGCTGCTTGCACGTTTCAACATAACCCACACTTAAAATGAAAATCCTCCCTAAAGGCATTCTTCTTCCTACATCATGGAAAAGCCAACTATTTACCTGGCCATTTAGATATAGCTTGTAAAATCAGCACCAGAAAGAAAATAATCATGCCTACCCTCTATGTTGTCGCACAAAGATTTGAAATAGTCTTTAAACCCGAAATGACCGTCTCGGACCATCCTATATGTAGTAACACAATGTCAATCAAATCACTTGAAATTCAAATCAATATCAAAAAGAAGCTCAGACTCAATGAAAAAACAACGGGGTATCCTATTCATTGAGAGATTGAGATGCAAAGGATTGATAAGGTTGTACATTATATGGAATGAAGGGGCATATATCTTACAACTTGCAAAAATTACAGAAGAACTTTATGAGTAAGTCCTTTCTCACACAATGCAGCGACTTCGTGCACTTTTACACCAAACAGAAACTAAAAGTAACCTTATCAGAAAAGTAGTCCTACAAATATTATTGATTATGTTTGTATGTTTGTTGTTATACATATCCAGTATCAATTTATAAGCCATGAGACAATTTTTTACTCGATCAACAGAGAAATTTCATTAATAACCCAAAAAGGTTATAAAACAAAAGAAGGTTGCAAAATACTAAAAGCAAACACCAAAAAACCACAAAGGCTTCATAGAAAAACGGTCCTACTACCACGAAGTCTAATGGCCATTTGATTTACAGGAGGTGAATGGTGCTGAAATCATGGCATTAAAATGGCCATGAGATATGTTTAATTATTTAATTAGAGAATAACAAAAGTGGACAATGTAGTTTAATTTTGAATCTTAAAATTTAATTATTTTAAGAGATAATTACAATTATTTAGTTTAGAAAGGATTCTAGTGAGATATGCTTAATTGTTAAATTATTGGATAACAAAGGTAAACAATGTAGTTTGACTTTAAATTTTAAAATTTAATTATTTAAATGGATAATTAGATAATAAATGTCGATATTAAATTGTTTCTCAGATATCAAGTAAATTTTGAATTTACTTGATAATTAGTAAAATATTTGTATTTGGCATATAAAGAAGTAAAACATTTTAAAAATTAGATTTTATCCTATTGACGATTACAGGTTCACTATTCATTCTTCAATCCAGTATTTACTTACGTGTCATATAAATAGGACATCAATATAAGCATTTATGTCAACAGTATCTACACAGTTAACATGTACTCTATTATATATATATATATATATATATATGATTTCGTTCTCCCTTATATTAAAAAAATGAATTATTCCACGCAAGAAGCAAGTCAAAGATACAATGTTGCCGGTCATGTAAAAATATCTAAAATTTTCAACCTAAGAACTGAGTTGAGAGTTACCATCTTGCCAATCACATTAACTGAAACAATTAGCATGAGACGAAAAAGGTGTTATACCCAAGAAGCATAGGGCCCAACTATATAGACAGGCCTAACAGGTTAATCGCCCAAGGCCATAAGCCAGCCTATTTCAAATAATGAAATATGATCTGGATCACCTGGCTAGGAGCGTTAAGCACTTTTCTGTGAAGTGCTGTGCCAACTTGCATGTTCATTGTACCCAAGAGACAAGCAGCTAGGCGATCACGTCGAGTACACTGGACGGGCAACTTAAACATCTTACATCTGACCAGGTATAAGCGAAAAGAGGTAGGCTTAAAATTTTAAGTACTCTTTGTCATCGTGTGTTTCCTTATCCGTTATAATCTTTATTCCTTAAAATTTTTAATTGATTTAAGTGTCGAAACGTATCTTAAAATCTCAATTTTGATGATGTTTTTATCTTTGTTTGGGTTGAGATTTTGCTCTGCATCCATCATCTCTCACCATCCAAAAAGACATCAACACATGGCATATATAATTTTTAGTCATCTTAAAACTTAAAAAGTATTTAATTCATATATTCAAATCATATTTATGTTAAGAAGTATTTTAATTTTTATTATTTTTTCTTATATAATTAAGATTATATAATTATAATTATATTATATTTTAATATTTTTATATATAATATTAATATCGTATAATTATATCTTATTCAAAATTATTATATCTAGGTCCAGTACACCTTTCCCATGGTCCAGTCCTGGAAGCATTTTCATCATTTCTGTCTAATTAGTCTAGTCAACGATGGGACTCGCACAGCACATTTGTCCAGAAAATTTTCCATTTTGGGCAAAGTCTTTAGGTGCTAAATTAAACGGGAACGCTAACGAGTTAAACAAGAATACTAAAAAATATTAAAGTATAATATAAAATACAAAATAATATTAGATGTACAAATATCTTAAATTATATATAATATTTTAAAATTTTTATACATATAATTTTTAAATATAATTATTGTATAAAAATAACATAAATAAATATATATTTTTAAAAAAATTAAAGAAAAAACAGATGGCAAGCAAATGCCGCCCAGTTGAGCTCTAATATAAAGACCTTCTTTAGTACTTAACATGATTATATATTATCATTAAACTCGTCTGAAATAAAATAAAAAAGTCTCTTCAAAAGTCGAGAATCTTAATCATGTATTGTTGAGAATTACTTCTAGTTACTTTTATCGGATTTGACAAATTTGATTTTCAGTTAAATTATACCATTCACTCGAAGCACCCAACTTAAACGAATAAGTTTGTTGATGTCTTCCTTGCGGATACTAGAAGCCGGGTAGAACCCTGCAACACAGAGAAAGTCAGGAGGACGCTAGAGTTCTTGCTCCGGGAGCTCTCTCCGATGGTTAAGTTAGAGGAGTTTTTTATGTAATAGTGTATAAGTGTTTTTCTTGGAGTCCAATCCTTACCTGTGAGCGTGTTTGCCCCTTTTATAGGATTTGTTTGGGGACATTGTGTCAGATAATTTGGTGGTGATATGACCAACGTCGAGCTAGGTGTCAGGCTAGGGTGCCTAGTGGTTGGCTCAGTCAGTCGGCTGCCATTCAGTAAATGTCAACTCCGCATTTAAGTCATTGTCGGAGAGGTCACATCGTTGTCAGGTGTGGTTTAGCGATCGCCTTTATGTTACTGTCTAGCGATCGCCCGTTCGTAGGAATAGTGGATCAGGGATGGTTCGGCGGTCGCCATACATGGAGGTATAACAATTGTCCCCCCATGGTCCAAAAAGGCGGTCATAAAGTGACTCCACATTTTGGACATGTGTGAGGGGGAGTTGGCGCGTGGCACGTGGGGCCTAACGCGTAGGAGGTGAGAAGGTACAACTATCAGTATTAATGGTGGTAGTAATGGTAGGGTAACAGAAGGGCATGGGAAAGGGGAAAGGAATGAGATGGGAGCACGTGTCCTGACAGGGGATTTGTAGGGGTGCGTTTTGGGGGATACGAAATGGCTAGGGGAACACGTGTCAGGGTGGTGTAGTTATGTCACTGAATGGAGTGGCGACACGTGGTGATGGGGGAATGGGAAGAGTCTAGACCGTGTGGGTATATAATAGGGTGTGGGGCTGAGGAGTCTCTCCATATTTTTTGAAAATGAGAGAAAGCAGAGTAGAGGTTTAGACAACTTTTTTTAGGAGAAAGGGGTGAGTTTTTTATAGTTGAGATTTTGTTGGTAAGGGGTTAATCGTAGTGTCTCAATGTTTTAATGGTTTTATGTGTTGTTTGACAGCGAACGTGCTAGGGGAGTTACGAGTAGGAGCGCTACGAAGAGTGAGGTCATTGTTTAAGTTCTTGTGAGTTCCTGTGGCCTTCCTGTTTTTGTTTATATTTTTAGGTTGTGGTGTTGCGGCATATGGTAAGGAGTGGCAGATCATTTTTTAAGTCGGTGGCGAGAAAGGGTAGATTAGAGGAAGTGGGTAACGAGGTGAGGGCGATAGTGGGGCAGTTGATCCGAGGGGAGATGCCTGGTCACATCGTATTGGAGGAAGAAGAGGAAAAGATGAGAGGTATGGTCACTGAACAGAGTGGCGATTAGGAAGAGTTAGGGTTGAATGGTGGTGAGGCTGAGGAGGCGGTCACCGGGGATATGGTTGAGGAGGTGGTCGCCGAGGTGGACACTGAAGCTGTGGACATGCATGTTGGGTTGGTGAATATGCAGGTGGTATGGCGGTGGATGTATGATAGGGGGTGGATCTAGAGAGGTACCAGATTGAGGAGGCAGGGCTGCTGCGCGACATTTGCTGAAGGGAATAGTACAGCGTTCTACTTGTATATTTTCAAGGCTGGCTTCCACCTGCCTCTGGAGCCCTTCTTCTACGAGCTGTTGGAGGCATATAATTTGTCGCCTAACCAGTTGAAGCTGAACAGTTAGGCGATCCTCCTGACATATTTTTTGGTTTGCAAATAGAAGGGGTGGCGACCATCAATTGGGGTGGTGAAGGAGCTGTATTTTTTGAAACGGGGTAAGCCTTGTTTTTATTATTTGCAATCAAGGGAAGGGGTAGGATGGTGGTCGACCTGCCGTTGAATGCACATATGTGGCAGGATCAATTCTTTATGGTGACGAAGAAGGCGAGCATGGAATGGGGTTTTTCGATGCAGTGGGGCAGGAGGTCGAGAACCAGTAACGAGAGGGTTAGCCTGGAGGCCACTGACAAGGACCAGGTGCTCTTCTTTAGAGGCGGGAGCGTGGGCAGTAAGATATACTTGACGTTCCGTAACATCCAAAGAGAGTGCTTGGGGCGAGATTTGGAGGACGTGCCGAAAAGGCTAGTGCATCTCGTTGGGCAACGGAGGCGACGACGTTTGTTGCGACATCAGAGAGGTATGATGTGAACGAGTTTAAGTGTAAGATTGGCGTGTGTGTTTGTTAAACGGAGGTGCTAATATGTGATGTTGTGTTTCATAGAGGAATATGTAGCAGAAGAAGGAATAGAAGATGCGAAAGAAGGGGAGGGGGCTGGGGAGTTGGTGGTTTATAATGTAGAGGGTAGTTCGGGGGCGAGTGGTGAGGAACGGGCGGATAATGTGGATGGTGGAGATCGTCAATCGAATCAGGGGATGGAAGAGGGTATTTGTTCTAGTCACTCGCAAGTATGGAAAAATGTATGATGGTACTGACCTGGATGTTTTATTGGTTGTGAAGGAATGGACCCAGTTCAGGCAGCATTGGCGGAGCGGACAGCCAGGCAGGCTGCTGCAGAGAAGGCAGTTGCCCACCAAAGACGGGGAAAGAGAATAGGCAAAC
Organism: Adansonia madagascariensis; assembly: GCA_038381835.1. NCBI lineage: Eukaryota > Viridiplantae > Streptophyta > Magnoliopsida > Malvales > Malvaceae > Adansonia > Adansonia madagascariensis. The sequence continues at coordinate 9,050 of JBBYHL010448474.1, read as the reverse complement.
AAGTGGATGCTAAGGCGGGCGTCACAGCTATTGCGGTGTTCGCTGGTCGCCAAGAGGTTGCTGTGCTGATGATTTCTGCGACGGCTACCGCGGTGCTCGTTCCATAGCCTAGGGTAGAGACTGTTCGGTCGAGTGGCGGGCCAGTGCCTGAGGTAGTTTTGCAACCGAGTTCCACCTCGGAGAGGCCGCGAGTGAGCCATGGAGGGCCCAGTTCAAGTGGTTCTGGCATTTTGCGTAACAACAGGGTGTCAGACTTTGAGGCAGCTCTAAGGTGGGCAATGAAGGGAGTGGCGGCCAGTGACTAGGAGGTGCTATCAAAAAGGAGTCCAGCTCAAAATCTGAATGCCACCATGATAGGCTGGTGGAAGCACTTCACTGTCAGACGACGTACACTTGCCAGATGGCGGCAGGAGAAGTTCAACCTCCAAGCATCCAAGATTGTGAAGCTGGATGCTCAGGTTGGGAAGCAGAAAGAAGTGAACGCCAAGCTAGAGGCATCCTTAAAGGAGATCAAGGAAAAGAGGATGACAGAGATAGTCGAACTATTGCTGAGGGGCAAAAAGGCTGAAGCGGCTACTGTTGAGTAGGCAAGAAAGTTGGAGGAGCATGATACAGAACTGGCTTTCGTGAAGTCTAGAGTGGCAGAGTTGGAGGGTCATCTTGGCGATCTCCAGGCTTGCCATCAAGATGAGTTAAAGAAACAGTAGGAGGATATATTCGACAAGTTATTCACTACTATGGATTCACATCGCTGTAGCACGCTATATGGGGTCCAGTTGCTTCGTGGGCCTCTGGATTTACGGGGGGTTGACTTAGGGCGCCTATGTATGCCTCCTGAAGACTTTAACGTCTTATTCCCGAGTCAGCAAGAAGTGGACGCAGGGTGGTTAGGGGATGCAGCCTTGATTACTCCGGCGGCTGAGGAGTCTGAGCAGGAGGAGTCTGGTGACGAGGCTGGTGCTCAGACCATCTCGTCGACTAGGGATGAGTAGTGGTGTTAGCTTGTAAATAATATTCTGTAAATGACCTATGATTTGAATGAATTTTTTTTGTGTGTATGATTTGTGTAAATTCTTATTGCTTGTGTTTTCGTAAATTGTGTTGTTGTAGTTTGTTGTTTTTGAGATTGTGGTGCATTTGTTGCATTGGAAGATGGTTGTCGTGATGTTGTGCTGAGGAGAATCGAGTGTTTTGATAGTAAGTGCACTTAAAGGAATAATGAGTTACGCCATGGTGGCGATTATTGTAACAATTAAGAGTCGTGCATTGGTGGCGATTGCTTTGTAGCAATTAAGAGTTGTGCCTTGGCGGCGATTGCTTTGTGAAAGTAAGAGTTGTGCCTTGGCGACGATTGCTTTGTAGCAATTAAGAGTTGTGCCTTGGCGGCGATTACTTTGTAGTAATTAAGAGTCGTTTAATCCGTGAAGTGACTTTGTAAGACAAAGGTCCATAGTGGCGACCATAAGTATTTGTAGCGGACATACTTACAAATAATATTTCTTTAGATGGGTGACGTTCCATGTGCTAGGGACGGGCCATCTAATTCGGTTGCTTGTAAGCGCCAAAGCCTAGGACTTGGCTGACTTGATAAGGTCCTACCTAGTTTAGGGAAGGCTTTTTCCGTTCTCCTGCTGGTCGATTGGCTTCACAGTTTTGGAAGACTAGGTCACCCACTTGGAATTGGCGATTGCAGACTCGACGGTTATAATGCATGCTAACCTGTTATGCTCGGACAGCCATGTGGATTGCGGCATCTTCTCTGGCTTTCTCGAGTAGGTCAAGGTTTGCTTTGAGATGTTCAGAATTGAGCTCTGAGTTTGGGTATGTAGTGCGTGAACTATGTACCCCTATTTCGACAGGTATGACGGCCTCCGTTCCGTAAACAAGGCTGAAAGGAGTAGCTCCAGTCGCCTGAGTTTCAGTTGTCTGGATTGCCCAAAGTATACCAGGCGTTTCGTCAGCCCATGCGCCTTTTGCGTCGTCTAATTTCTTCTTTAGAGGTTGGAGGATGTTCTTATTCATTGATTCAACTTGGCCGTTCGATTGAGGATGGGTGACAGAGGTGTGGACAAGGTTGATGTTGAAGCGTGAACAAAAATTATGGAGTGTGTAAGCCGTCAGTTGCTTGCCATTGTCTGCTATGATGACATGGGGTACGCTAAATCGGCAAAGAATGTAAAGCCAAATAAAATTTTCCATGTTTCGGGGCGGTGATGGTGGTGACTAGTTCAGCTTCAACCTATTTTGTGAAGTAATCAGAGGCGACCAACAAAAATTTCCTCTGAGCGGTCGCCATAGGGAATGGACCCAATATATCTATGCCTCAGACATAGAATGGCTAAGGACTGAAGATTTGTTTAAGTGCCTCGGCTGGTTGTCTGGGAATAGGAGCGAAGCGTTGGCATTTGTCGCATTTTTTTACGAGTGCAGTAGCATCTTTTCTCATTGTGGGCTAGAAGAAGCCTTGTCGTAAGGCCTTAAGGGCCAGTGATCGCCCACCAAAGTGGTTTCCACAGACGCCTTCATGTATCTCTTTCAAGATGTAAGTTGCTTCAGAAGGGTTAAGGCATCAAAGTAATGGAAGAGTGAAGGACTTTTTGTACAGAAGGTCGTTGAGAATTATGTACCTGGATGCTCTTTTTTCTAATCTCTTTTTCTGGATCGGGTTGATTGGAGCTTGGTTACTATTGAGAAAAGAAATAATTGGTGTCATCCAGTTCTTTTCGACGTCATCCGTAATATGATGTACGTATCTGTCGTAGCTGGATACTGGAAGGCTTTCGAGGAGAATTTTGCCCTTAGTGGAGATATCAATGGCACTAGCCAATTTTGACAGAACGTCAGCCCTTGAGTTATCCCCTTTGCGTATCTGCTTAATGGTGACATGGGTAAATTGTTGGGAAAGGGTAGTGACAACCTTGTGGTATTTGGCGAGTAGTTCATCCTTGACGTCGTACAGACCGTTTACCTGGCTAGAGACGAGCTGAGAGTCTGTGTGGGCGATTAAATGATTGGCGCCCAGTGTCTTAGCTAATTCCATGCCGACAATTAAAGATTCATATTCGGCTGTGTTGTTGGAGGTTGCAAATTGAAAGGAGAGGCCATATTGCCATTCATGACCTCGGGGATCAAGTAGTAATACTCCAGCTCCACTTTTTGTCTTGCCGGAAGCACCATCAACAAAAATTTGCCACTCGCTGGGTTTGGTGCTTGGGGGTAGGTGACCAGGGGTGCTAAGATGATCGCCTGGTTGAGCTGGCTCTGGTGGTTGGTCTTGAGATTCCAAAATGGAACATTCGGCGATGAAGTCGGCGAGTGCCTATGCTTTGATAATTTTTCGAGGACTGTAGGTGAGTCCGAATTCACTAAGTTCGATGCTTTAACGGATAAGTCATCCTGCGGAGTCAACTTTGAGGAGGATGTCTTTAAGAGGCTGGTTGGTGAGGACAGTGATTGGGTGCACCTGAAAGTATTATCTCAGCTTCCTTGCTGTAATAATGAATGCAAAAGCCATTTCCTCCAGCTTACTGTAATTAAGTTTGCCAGCTTGCAGTGCCCAGCTAACGTAGTAGACAGGATACTAATGTCCCCATTCTTCACGGACTAAAACAGCGGTGACAGTTTCATCTGACACGACGAGGTAGACAAATAGTGGTTCTCCATGCTTCGAATTGGCGAGTAATGGGGGAGTGCTCAAGTATTGTTTGAGTTGGTCGAACGACCGTTGGCACTCTTCTGTCCATTGGTATCTGGTCGCCTTCCTAAGCAATTGGAAGAATGGTAAACATTTGTCTGCAGATTTAAAGATGAAACGGTTGAGTGCCGCTACTCACCCCGTCAGACGTTGAACTTCTTTTGTCGATTTTGGCGGGCCTATTTGCATGATTGCACTGATTTTCTCAGGATTAGCTTCAATGCCTCTTGAGGAGATCATGAATCCCAAATATTTTCCTGCGAACACACCAAACACACATTTTAGAGGGTTAAGTTTCATTTAGTACTTACAGAGTATATTGAATGTCTCTAAAAGATCACTGAGGTGTTGATGAAGAGAGGGGCTTTTGATGAGCATGTCATCCACATAAATTTCCATTGAATGCCCGATTTGTCCTTTAAAAAGCTTGTTGACCAAGCGTTGATACGTGGCACCTGTATTTTTTAAGCCGAATGGCATGACTTGATACCAAAAGGTACCATCTTCTATGATGAATGTCGTTTTTTCTCGGTCGCAAGGATCCATCTTGATTTGCTTGTAATTGTAGAAGGTGTCCATAAAACTTAAGAGTTTGTGGCCCGCTGATACGTCAATCAGTCGATCAATACTGGGAAGAGGGTAGCTGTCTTTTGGGCAGGCTTTATTTAAAATGGTGAAGTCAACACACATTTGCCATTTCCCTGAGGCCTTTTTGAACATGACGACATTAGCAAGCCAGTCGGGATTTTTAACTTCCCTGATGTAGTTGGCATGTAGTAATATATCAACCTCTTCCCGTATCGCTTGGAGTCATTTTGGAACAAATTTACGCTTCTTTTGCTTGACCGGTAGGGCTCGTGGGTCTACATAAAATGAGTGTATGATGACGGTTGGATCAATGCCAGGCATATCAACTGCGGACCAAGCGAATACGTCGGCGTTCTTTCTAATGAATTTTGCAAAAAGGTTCTTGTTTGGAGTGTCAAGAGAAGAGCCAATGCTAGTAGCCAACTCTGGATCCAAATCATAAAGGGCGATCTTTTCAGTGTCCTCGACCGACTGGGGCTTCTGATCATGAAACCGTCTCTAGCGTCTAATTGCTCCAGGTTGATCGCCTCTGGTTGTACAGGTGTAATAGTGTGAACAAACGGTCCAGAGGCATTGTCGTGGATTATGGTCGACTGTCGTATGGCTAATTCGATTAACAACAGGTGGCATTGGCGTATAGTTCATTGGTCGAAACGCATATATCCAATCCCTATTGGTATAGGGAATTTAACCGTTAAGCAGTAGATCGCGGTGACCATTTATCTTTTTCATCAATGGCCGGCCAATGATTACGTTGTAAGCAGAAGGCTGGTCGACAACAAGGAAATCGACCAAAGCGTTAACGGTGTGTTCTCCATCACCCATAGTTATTGGAAGCGTGATCGTCCCCTTGACGGGTATTGGTGGGTTGGTGAATCCATATATTAGGGATGACAGGGTTAGGTCATCCGCAGTAAAGCCCATGCGAAGGAAGGTATCCCACTGTAGAATTTTCACAGCACTCCCGTTGTCGATAAGGATTCTGTGGGCTTGGTGGTTGCCTATAGTGGCGGAGACAACAATGGGGTCGTTTTCACGATCATATAGGAGCTGTGAGTCGGCATCGTCAAAATGGATCACCCAATCGGTGTGCTTAACAGGCTTGGGTGCCATGTCGATCGCCATTACAGAGCGGAGGTGGGACTTGCATTTTGACTTGCTGACCACCCAAGTCTCTGCCGGACTGACGATCATGCTTATGATGCCAACGACAGGTCATTTGGATGCAGTCTTCCAGTGCTCGTTTGGGGATCATGTGCGATCCTTGACGTGTGGTTCTTTATTCATAAACTACTTAATCACACCCTTCCTCACTAGTGATTCGATGGCATTTTTCAAGCTGAAGCAGTCTTCGGTGGCATGCCCGATGTCATTGTGAAAATTACATCGCTTTTCAGGGTCACGCCTGCTGCAATCGCTTTTCATTAGAAGCGGGCACTCCAGAAGGCCCTCTTTCATTATGGCATTGAGAATTTGAGATCTGGGAGCCGTCAGAGGTGAGTAGGACTCGTATTTCGCGTGCAGAGTGGGCCATGTTCATTTTCTCGTGGGGCTTTGTTGTGATGTGGTGGTTGGCATTTCTTTCTGGGGTCAAAGGCCTGGGCAGTCGGCTAACCAATTAGGCTTTGGTCCTCGACCTCCTCTTTGCTCATGGTCCCAGGTTTTTGTTCGTCGACTGGCGATTTCTATTTCCTCAACTTTCGTATATTTCTGTGCCTTCTCGTAAAGCTGGTACAGCTTTATGGGTTGGGCATCCGTTAAGGCATATTTTAGGTACTTATGCCAAACACCGGTTGTGAAGGATTGGATGGCCCATTCGTCATTCAGGTCCCAAACCTCCAGGGCAGCCATTGAAACGTTTGAGGTAATCGCGAATCGTCTCATCATGGTTTTGTTTGATCGCCATTAAGCTGGTAGATGTTCTGATGGCTGTTCTGCAGCTACTGAAGTGGCCAAGGAAATGTCTTCCCAGTTGGTCAAAGTTGGTGATAGATCTTGGGTGCAGGGAGTATCACCAGGTCTGTGCCGGCCCTCAAAAGTCAAGAAGATGCAGCACTAGATGGCGTCCGGCACGTCGCGCAGGTTGTGGAAAGTGCAAAAATGATTCAGATGGTCGGCTGGATCAGTTTTACCATCATAAGTATCAAGAGAGAGTTTGACTTTTCGACGGACCTGCACCTGGCGGATGCTAGGCGAGAAGGGGTTGTGTTCCTCGAATAACCATTCCCAATTATCTCTCCGCGGCTCACGAAGATCCTTGATTTCCTATTTCAAGGCTGCTACCTGTTGGGCAAGATCTAAAGTCGATCCTGACGCATGATGCCCACTGGTATGATGGGATGTTCTTTGTGTCATTTGCCATGGGATTGGCATAGAGCAGGGGCTTTCTTCTACCATCGGGTGAGTGACCCGGTCGGCTGTAACATGTCACTCTTGCATGTCTGAGTTTGGGTTGTTCGCAGTGTATTGGTTTGGGCGATCAATAGGTTACGTGTATTGGTAATTGGTTTGGGAGTTGACAAGTTGTGCCAACTGAATCTGAGATTGTTGGATGGTAGCCAGTTGACTAGCGATGGCTTGAAATTGCGCTTGGTAATGCGTGTGGTAATCTGGCTGGCTGGGTGGTGTAGGTGTACTGAATTGAGCAAAGGGGGGTAATGGGGTGTCAAAGGGTGCGTGTAGGGTGTTTGTGGTGATAATGGTTGCTGGGACCGTGGTGCTAGGGTCAACGGCTTGGTCAAGGTGTGGGATGGAAGTGGCCAGTGGTGGGATCAACCCCAATAGGTTTTGGTAGTACGCCAGTGGTGAGTGAGATAGCCATGAAGGCAGTGAGATAGGTACGTGGGATGTTTGGGTGTTTGATGAGCTGGGTATTGCTGGGGTTGCCGAAACTTCGGTACAGTTTGTCATTTCGGATGGCGATGAGGTATTTTGTGGGATGTCAGCACTCCGATAGGCCATGGTCTTTTTTCGATCGCTTTCCCATAGACGGCGCCAATTGTTGATGTCTTCCTTGCGAATACCAGAAGCTAGACAGAACCCTGCAACACAGAGAAAGTCCAGAGGATGCCAGAGTTCTTGCTCTGGGGGCCCTCTCCGATGGTTAAGTTAGAGGAGTGTTTGATGTAATAGTGTATAGGTGTTTTTCTTGGAGTCCAATCCTTACCTGTGAGCGTATTTGCCCCTTTTATAGGATTTGTTTGGAGACATTGTGTCAGATGATTTGGTGGTGATGTGACCAATGCCGAGTTAGGTGTTAGGCTAGGGTACCTAGTGGTCGACTCAGTCAATCGGCTGCCATTCAGTAAATGTCAACTCCGTATTTAAGTCGTTGTCGGAGAGGTACATCGCTGTCAGGTGTGGTTCAGCGATCGTCTTTATATTACTGTCTGGCGATCGTCCATTCATAGAAACAGTGGATCGGGGATAGTTCGGCGGTCGCTATACATGGAGTTATAACAAAGTTAAAATTACAATATTATAAATCACAAACTTGCGAAAATGAAATGTACACACACATATATATATATATATATATATATCTTTAAAAAATCCTCTAAATGTAGCTCTTTGCTTGAGCTTGTCCTCCTTCGCTTTATTTCTAGCTCTTTAATGACTTTCATAATAATGCAAGAAAAAAGTAGATTTAAAAAGTAAAAAAAAAAAAGTTACTTAATTTGTCATTTGGTTTTCAGGGGTAAAAAAAAAAGGTTGAGAGACATGAAGTGAGCTTGGAACTTTTTGGGGTCTTTATTTGTAACTCTTTCTTTATAATTTTGCTTTTGGGTATTGATTGAGTTGTAGTTTTGTTGGATGAGTTTTTGGTGTCAAAGTTCTTTTTAATCTTCATTTGTTTTGACCTATAGTAAAATTTCTCCTCTTTTTTTCACTAGTTTGAATGTAGTGTTTAAATCAAACTATGTGAATCCTAGTGTTTTGCAGATATTGATTGTTATTTTCTCCTATATTATATTTTTCTAGTAAATTTATATTTTCTATATATTGGTTGGTATTTTCTCCTATGTTATATTTTTTTAATAAATTTACTTTCAGATACACAAAATTAAGAATTATTTAAATAATATCAATTAAACCTAGCAATTTCAGACTCAGCGTGATTATATGATATGAAACAATATAAAAAAAATGATTAAAACAAAACATGACAAAAAAAATAACATAAACATCACACGGATATATAAACTTGTCAAAATCTTTATTTATGTACGAGCACTCTGATTTGATCGTTTATGAGAACTCTTATTTGATCTATAAAATTCTCATACACACACAATCTTGAAAATTCTTACAACTCTACTCATAATTTTCTCAACTTACCTTATTAAGATTTGTTCTGTTTATAAGTAAATTAACTTGTCCAACAACAAATCTCTGTAAATGAGCAAGGGGTAAAACCCAAGTTCAAACACAAAATAAATAAAATTTGAAAATATCTAAATTCGAAATAATCCGACCCAAATCTATTCACCTGTCACTTCTAAAAAAAATTCAGTGATATTATCACTTACATATGATTTCAAAGTTCTCAACTTTATTTATTAATTTCATAAATGATTGTAAAAAGATATAAGTGGGAAGAGAAAACAAGATTATGTACCAACCAAAAAAGATTATTATAATCTTATTCAAGATTTCAAGTATATGTAAAGACAAAATCATATGTTTTAAACAAAAAAGTAAAGAGTATTTTGAAATTTTAAAATCATTTGTTGGACTTTTTAAAATTATTATAAAGTTTAAATGTTTC
>JBBYHL010448452.1:35718-55553 GCA_038381835.1 Adansonia madagascariensis | reverse complement strand
GATTGTGGAATGAACATGTAAAGCCCTTGTTACTTTCTGTCGCAGACATTTGAACATCCTAGGCCTAAGTTTATCTTTAAAAAAATCAGAATATCGAATAATCCCTTTATTTTTGCTTGATAGCACTATAGTCCAAACTTAAAAAATTTATTTTCGGGCCATAAAATATTTTCTTTGGTATTTCTAATATTTTCCTTTAAAGGGCATCGAATTACTTTTCTAACGGTGTCTTATTTGCCTTTGGATCATCCTGGATGAGGGAGTTTTGATTTTTTGAACCTTTGCTGTCTAAAACCCTTGGAACCAATGTACAACATTCTGTTTGGGCCATTTCTGCCCATCAGATGATTTTTACGAAATCTTTAGATACTTTTCCAAAAAAGTTCACAAAATTCTCTTTATGGAAAGGTATTATCCAAGATCTAAAGATCCCAGATAAGCTTAGAATGATTTTTTGAAATCCATCATGCCCTTTTAATTTTACATGCTGCTAGAGCTGAGATGAACCTAACTTCGAAAATTAATTCTACCTAGAATATTATTTTTTAGAATTTTTGGAATATTTTTATATTAAACTTTGTTGAGTTACCTTTCCATCAGTACCTCTTTTACCCTCTGAAGTCTTCAGATACACCCAAAAAAATCTAGAAATAGAGATGACACGATGTTACCCCCTATTTTCAACCTAATTTTTAAATCTCTTTTTATCGAGATGTTCGGATGTCTCAAAATGCACTCGTTTATTCTCCCTCACAACAACCCCTTTTGACTTGGATCAAGGTTTAAATACAAAAAAATAGGATTTTGTATTAAAATTTTTGCTAGTGGAGATACTCCAACTCAACTACTTAAAAGGGATACTCTAACCCTATTTTTTAATCATAGTTAAATTTTCTCCTTGTTCTAAAATATTTTCCTAACTTTGGGGATACTCTAAACCATTACTCTGAAGGGTTACTCTAACCTTTTTTTTAAATAATAATAAAATTTTTTTCTATATTCCTAACTATTTTTATAACTCTATTTTAGGGGAGACTCCAACCTCTTTTCTCCAAGGGGATACTCTACCCCACTTACCTCAGAAACCTAAAATTTTCTCTTTTTTGGATGCCTTAAACTATTTTGATAACAAGTGTCTTTGTTCTTCAAATTACCATCGAATCTAGACCATTCTCTAAAATTATCATCTGGGTTATTCTTCAATAATCGAAGGTAATTACGAGATACATTTCGATCGCCCCTCTTTTTTATGTTCTTTTGCTTGTGATTACTTATTTATGATATTATTATAATTCTTATTTTTTGCCTCACTAACTTGTTTCCTTTTGTCATGTTATTGTGCATTCTTATTTCAAATTCATTTTCTATTGAAATTTACAAGTGACATTTCATGTTGGTATCTCTCTAGTGCCTAATACGAAGCATCTAATTTTTGAAATCTAATCCAGACATCGTTTTCATAAAAAAATCCCTATTTTCCTCATATATTTGAAGCACATAAGGGATATATTTTTCCTTAATAAAAAAAACCCTGGATTTAGATTTTCCAAAACTTCATGCATTAAAAAAGATTATATCTAAATAGAGACCAAATGGAACCTATTTAACTGAGACCAAAGTGAGATACAATCAGTAGGTATCAATTTCGGGCATCGTAGTGATACAAGTCCTTCCCTGCACATAACTAACTCCCAAGCCCAACTAATGAATCTCTGGACTTCATAGACCTTGAAATCAGTGTTTTGAGTTTCGTAACTTGTGATATTGTTTTCAATAGGTGTCTGATCTTGCCTAGCCTAAAATGATCGATGGTGACTCCAAGTTTATGGCCACCTCATGTTGACTATCCAGGTCTTGTTGGATAAGCGACTCATCCGACGATCCCTACCCTTTCACATTATCATGCCTAATCCAAATCCCAATCAAAGGATAGCTCAAAGGCTTGACCACAACAAATTATCATTTATTTTTAAGTCGAACGCACTATGCCTTTCGATTATCCAAAGTTTTAAGGGCCAGGAATGTGGTGACAAACACGTAACAATTGTAAGTATCTTATTAACTACTTTGTCCATCCATTTGAGGATGTACAATAGTAGAAAACAAGAGTTTAGCTCCTAACTTATTCCACAAAGTACACCAAAAATGACTTAAGAACATAACATCCCTGTCACTTACTATTGTTCTCAGTAATCCATGCAAACTTACTATTTCTTTAAGCAGTAGGTCAACAATATATGTTGCATCATTGGTTTTGAACATGAAATAAAATGCACCATCTTACTATATCTATCAACAACAACAAATATGTTGTCCTTATTGATGCAAAAAACCCAAGAACGATGTCCTAAAACCCCTAAATAACAATATGGATCAAAAACTAGAAAACCAGAAAAAAAATAAATAAGATTCTTAACCCGATAATATAAATACAAAACACAAACCAAGAATACTAAAGGAATTAGAAACTTGGCCGAATGCTTTAGTATCAGTTGCAAACCGAGAATACCAAAACATGAATGCCAAGATTAAGCTAACCTTGATAAGTTCTGCTAGAACCTAAAGAAAAACTCAAAGAAATTTACCTCATCATGAAAACTACTTGTATTAATCATCCAAAGAAAAACTAAAAAATTAGGCTTACAATTGCCATAAACTAATTATAGCCCAAAGAAAAAACCTTAAGGCATCCAAACTAGTGAAACTCTATAGACCTTTTAATGGCTAATTAAAATATCAAAACAAAGCTTTAAGCCTAATAATTTTGTGTCACAGTGCGTAGGCCTTTAATATAGATACTTAAAACAATTAAAAAAACATGTGACAGGCATATTCCACTTATTAAAAAGGTCTGGCCCATTATTCAACAAAAAATAAACCTAAACATCAACATGTGGCCTAATTATTAAATAACTTGCTCATAAGCCTGATGGAAGTTAACTTAGCATGGCTAATTAAAGCCCACTTCCTCCCTTAAGTCCACATCCATGCCATGTCCATCTTTAACTTCTTGTATGAATAGCTTCTTGATCAATTCCTGAACAGCTTTTTATAGTTGTTTAGCCCGAGCTCATGTAAGAGGTCCACTCGACACTTGGAAGTCGTTTGGAACATCATCTATCCTGTACATTGTCTTGTATTGGCTGGATCAGATCACTTACCACTTTGACACCTGGCTAACCCTACAGGTAAAGGCGTATACAAACCATGTGGGATTACTTTAGATTTTGCTTGTTTACATGTTATACAGTTATCACAAACAGATTACATATCATGTTTCATGTTAGGCTAATAAAATGTTTATGCAATATATCTAAAGTATTTTGCACAACAAAATGCCCCATCAAACAACCTCCATGAGTCTTTTTAACTAGCATTTCACGTAAAAAACATATAGGCACACACAATTTATCTTTCTTAAACAAGAATCCATCATGCCTATAATACTCACCATATGTACACTTAGAACACGCATTCCGTTCTTGGCTAAAATCAACAAATTAATATACAAATCTTTAATAAATTCAAATCTAAGTAATTGAGTTTACAATGAAGCAATGCATGCCTTCTAGACAATGCATCAAGTACAGCATTTTTCTTTCTATTCTTATTCTTAATCACATAAGGAAATGTCTTAATAAACTCTAACCATTTCATATGCCTTTTATTAAGCTTAGCTTGGGATTTTAAATACTTTAAACTCTAGCCATGTTTATAGAGTTCTCACTAATGCATACAGCTTGTTGTCATAAGTAGGATAGTTTAATGCTGCTCTAATAAGGTTTCATTAAAATAAGCAAATGGTTTAGAATCCTGCATCAAAATAGCTTTTATTCCAATTCTAGATGCATCACATTCAACCTCAAAAACTTTATCAAAATTAGATAAACATAGTAAAGGTGCATCAATCAACTTATCTTTCAACACTAAAAGTTTTCTCATGCACATCATCCCACTTAAACACAGTCTTCTTTTTAATAAGTTTATTTAAATGTGCTGCAATAGAACTAAACATTTTTCATAAACTTTCTATATAAACTTGCTAAACTATGAAAATTCTTTACCTCATTCCATTCCTAGGTGTTGGCCAGTCCCTAATTGCCTTAACCTTATCTTTATCTACACTTATTCCATGCGAACACACATCAAAACCAAGAAAAACAATGGATTCCATGCAAAATGCATATTTCTTAAGATTAGCATACAATTTATGCTTCTTTAAAGCACTAAAAATAGCATGCAAATGTTTAACATGATCATTCAGATTTTTGTTGTATACTAAGATGTCATCAAAGTAAACCATAATAAATTTCCTAATGAAAAAATGCAAAACATGATTCATCAACCTTATAAAGGTGCTCGATGCATTAATTAAACCAAACGACATCACTAACCCTACCTCAGATCACTTGGACCCTAAAGGGTCTCCATCATTGGAGCAAGGCAACCAATTGCCTGATCCATGAGCAGATGGCAAGCATGACCTAATTTTCAATCGAGGGACTGCTGCCAGGGGGTGCACCATACTTATATAAACCATATTTTGTCTTAAAAGTAGTTTTCCATTCATCACCTTTTTTCATGCAAATTTGATAAAGCCATTCATTAAATCAATTTTAGAAAACACACATGAACCATACAATTCATCAAGCATATCATCTAACTTAGGAATAGGATATCTGTACTTTATAGTGTTTTATTGATGGCTCAATAATCAACACATATGCCCTATGTTCCATATTTCTTTGGCACAAAATCATAAAAATTGAACATGGCCTAAGACTCTCTCTTAGAAACCATTTTTACACTAATTCATACACTTGCCTTTGAATCTCTTTTGTGTCCTCAAGATTTGCTCTATATGCTAGTCTGTTAGGGATTGGTCCACCAAAAACTGAGTCCATTTGATGTTCAATACTTCTTAAAAGAGGTAATCCATGTGGCCTTTCCTTGGGAAATAACAACGAAACAACCACACCAGGAAAAGACAGGTTAAGATCGTTAGTTGAGAAATAAACATCCATGTACAAAAGTACAAGTATTGCTGCCTTGCTAACATAGTACTTTTAATTTCATTTTTTTTTGCAAAAACACTAACTTTTATTTTTTTCTCTATTTTGCTCTCTACATTTTGAATTTTTCCCTTATTACACACTACTATACTTTTTTTACTCTCTTGCATGCATTAACTTTTGATATCACTATTTTATTTTTCCCGTACACTCATTTTCTTTTCTTTCATCTTGCACTCTTTAGTTATCCTAATCTGGTCCTCATATGCCTTTCATGGTTTGGGAGGTGTTAATACAATAACTTAGTTACTCATTAAAAACTTTATCTATTCTTGTACCCATCATAAGTAACCTTCTTATCAAGCTGCCATGGTCGCCCAAAAAGTAGATGACCAGCATGCATTAGTGCCACATCACAAAGAACCTCATCTTTGTAGTTGCCAATAGAGAATGCAAATAACACTTACTTTGTCACCTTAATTTCTCTACAATCATTCAACCATTATAGCATAAACAGTCTTGGATGCTCACATTGCATCTCATCAGCATCTTCCTTAGGCTATATGCTAAAAGTATGCTTAGTAACAAGCATATCTCCATGCACAGGCTTTTTAATGTCAACATCACTATAATTCTCCAATGGTGGCATTTCATCATCATTTGACTTACGCTCTCTATGTCACCATTATCCATAACAATCATAGCCCTTTTATTTGGACATTAAGAAGTAATATGCCCAAATCCTTGACACTTGAAATGCTTAACATCACATGATTTAGAAGATGATTTAGTTTTAGTTTTACCTTTAGCAAATAAAACTAAATCCTTTGCCTTGGCATCTTCTTTAGGTTTTAAGATAGCTTTGTTAATTTTTAATTTGACTTCCATGAAAAGCTAAAAGCTTAACCATATTTGGAATTATCCTTAAACTTCAATTATCATTCCACCCTTCTAGTTTTATTCAATAATTCCTCCATCTCTACATAATGATGCGATTCCACCATATTAGCTATCTTTTTATTCCAACCACCAATGAATCTAGCCATAGTCGTCGCACGATCTTCCTCTATATTAGCCTTAATCATGGCTATCTTCATCTTTTTATAGTAATCCTCTATATTCGTGGATCCTTGATCAGCCTTGCAACTTTTTATATAAATCCCTATAATAATGGCTAGGTATAAACCTTTTTCGCATCACTACCATCATTTCATCCCATGATCAAATAGGTCACTCACCATTCCTATGCCTACTAATCACAAATTAATCCCACCAAATACTTGCATAATCCGTGAACCCAACTGCTGCCAGTTTAACCTTCTTCTCTTTGAAGTAATTACAATAATTAAAAACATGTTCTACCTTCCTTTCCCACTCCAAATATAATTCAAGATCATTTTTCCTTGAAAAATAGGAATTTTCATCTTAATACTACCCAATTGCTATCTTGTTTGAAAACAACCTCGTTACCCTTTTTAAAATTACTCTCATCATAATAAGAATCTTCCTTTTTCTGTTTCTTACCTCTATGTTTTCTAAAGGATCTAACATTGATGAGGATTTTAAATTACCTAACCTCATGTTTAAAAGCTTGAATTGCTCTTAGACAACCTCAATAGAAAATTTGATATCGATTTCAGAATTATCTCTTCTACTATTCATGTTTTAAACTTGCAAGAATTTGTTAGCAATAAAATATATTTGTTTTTCTTATACATTCCCTTATGTGTTTACACTCAAGATTAGTTACTTAACCACTCATGTTTCACTCAATTTTTGCTTTTTTCGATGATATTCTTACCCTCTTGCCTTTTTACCACTTAACTTCCCTTTACCAGCCCTTTAAAAAGAACTTATCAATGATCTTACCAAAACATCAAGCAACAATGAAGTTATTATATCTTCAATTAATAAGATAAATAAAAAAGATCAAAAAAATGAAATCGATAAGAAATATGAAGGGAAATGAATTCAACAAGAAAAATCAAAGGAAGGGAACAAAGAATTCTTTGTAAGATGTGAATATGAAGCCGTAAAAACAATCTATTCAAGGATGGAAAAGGGTTAGAACACTATAACATTTTTTTTAGATGATGAACAATAAAAGGTTTGAACAATAGAACATTTTTTTTGGTTTTTTTATAGATGATGGACAACACTAAATAGAATAGATATATAATGAAATTATGGGATTCAAAGATAGATTATATCTAACTTTCAAATATCAAAGCTCTGATACCAAATAATGCGAACCTAGGCAAAAAACAAACTAAAACCTGATTAGATGGAATTAGACCCCTAGGATCATCTTCATAGTCAAGCAAAGAGAACATAACCCTAATCAAACTTGTTGATTAGAACTAAAGTTATAAGAATCTTGATAGCCATAAGTTACCTTGATAAGATCAATTTGAGTTCTTATTTAAAAAAATAAAGAAAAAGTTCTCACAAAGTATAAAAACTCTTAATATATTTTTTTCTATTCAAATCTGCTAAATTACATGATGAGGCAGCCTTGTGTAGGCTAAATCTATAGAATCCTAACTAAACAAGGATAATCCTAACTAATAAGGATAAAATCCTAATCTGATTAGGAATTATCTAAATAACTTAAAAATCCTAAATATAATCCCAATAGTATTTAATAAGGATAAAGTATACTCTTTATCATAATTTGATTAAGAATTATCTAAACAAATTAAAATTAAAAGGTCAAATTCTTATTCAAAAAAATCAAAAATTTGAAATCCTAAACTATAAACCCATGAATACATGTCAATTGGGCTCCATTCCTCTTAAACATGTGATTAGGCTCTAAGCTGTATTCTTCACTCTTTTTAGCCTCAACATAATGTGGAAAAGTGATCAATCTCGGTAATGCATTTCATTTATCTTGAACAACCTTTGTTGCTTGCATTTCCATGATTAATCCTTGCAAAGCTTGCTTTATGTGTTTAGTCTTTGCCTTAGTCATCGTACCTCTAATTCCTCGCAAAGGATCATAAGAGTATTAGAAATAGGTGTTTGTGCAAGTTGATCTCCATAAAAAATGGTGGTAAGAAATGCTTTTCTTGCAATGCCAAAGCATCAATATCTTTAATCCTAATGAAGAGAATGTGACTATTATGCCCAATCACCAAAAAAAATTGAGATTCTTATGAGAATCCAAATTTCTCTTATTTAACGAACAAACTTTTGTTCTAAGGAAAATGATGGAAGGTATAGCTTTTCTTGCCAAACAAAGGCATTAGTATCATGCATCCCAAAAAAAAGAATGTGATTATAGTGCCTAATCAAAAAAACAATGGAGATTACTACAAGAATACAAGTTTTTCTCTTTTAACAGATGAATAGATGAACTTTGATTCTAATGAAAATGGTGAAAAGAAAAGCTAATGTTGTCATGCCAAAGCATCAATATTATGTATCCCAATGAGAAGATCATGGTTACAATACCTAATCTTGAAAAGAATAGATATTGTTATGAGAATCTAAGTTTCTATCATTTGATGTATGAACTTTGATTCTAAGGAAAATGGTGGAAAGAAAAGCTTTTCATGCCAATCTAATGCATCAATGTCATGTATCCCATTAAGGGGAAGGTGATTATAGAGCCTAATCACAAAAAGATTAGAGATTATTATGAGAGTCCAAGTTTGTCTCATTGGACAAGCGAACTTTGATTTTAAGAAAATGGTAGAAAGAAAATGCTTTTCTTATGAAACTAAAACATCAATATCATGTATCCCAACAAGAAGATCAGGATTTTGGTGCCTAATAGTGAAAAGATTGGAGATTATTATGAGTATCCAAGTTTGTCGCTTTTGGCATATGAACTTTGAATCTAAGGAAAATGGTGAAGAGGAAAGCTTTTCTTGCCAAGTGAAAGCATCAATATCTTGAATAGCGATTATTACGAGAATTTTAATTTGCCTCATTTGACAGATGAACTTTTATTTTAAGAAAAATAGTGAAAAAAGAGCTTTTCTTGCAAAACCAAAGTATCAATATCATGTATCCCAATGAAGAAAATGTGACTATAGTGAGCAATCAGAAAAAGAGTGCAGTTTCTTATAAGGATCTAACTTTGCCTAAATCGACAGACAAACTTTAATTCTAAGAAAAATATGTGAAGAAAAGCTTTTCATGCCAAACCAAAGTATCAATATCTTAAATCCTAATAAAGAGAATATGATTATAGTGCCTAATCATAAAAAGAATTAGGATTCCTATGTGAATCCAAGTTTTTGTAATTTGACGTACAAACTTTGATTCTAAGAAAAATAGTGGAAAAAGAGCTTTTCTTGCCAAATCAAAGCATTAATATCATGAATCCCAAGGAAAAGATCGTAATTATAGTGTTTAATCATGAAATGAATAGAGATTGTTATAAGAATTATAATCTCAGTTTGAGTCATTTGATCAATGAACTTTGATTCTAAAAAATAGTAGAAAGAAAAGCTTTTCTGGCCAAACCAAAGGTCAATATCATGTGTCCTAATAAGGAAAAAGTGATGATAGTGCCTAATCACAAAAAGAATGGAGATTATTATGGGAATCCAGGTTTATCTCATTTTACATATGAACTTCAATTTTAAGGAAAATAATGAAAAGAAAAGTTTTTCTTGCCAAACTGAAGCATCAATACCATCTATCATAGTGAGGAGAAAGTGATTGTAGTGCCCAACCATAAAAAGATTGGTGATTATTATGAGAATCCATGTTTATCCCATTAGGTAGATGAACTTCAATTGAAAAGAAAATAATGGAAGGAAAAAGCTCTTGTTGCCAACCTAAAGGATTAAAACATGTATCCGACTGAGAAGGTCACAATTATAGTGCCTAGTCACTAAAAAAATAGATTATTTCAAGAATCTAAGTTTGTCTTATTGGATGGATGAACTTTGATTCTAAGAAAAATGGTGGGAAAAAAAGCTTTTTTTGCCAAACCAAAAAATCAATACCATGTATCCTAATAAGGAGAATGTGATTATAGTGCCCAATCACAAAAAAAAAGGAGATACTTATGAGAATTCAAGTTTGTCCTATTTGACGGATGAACTTTGATTCTAAAGAAAATAGTTGCAGTAAAAGTTATTATCATCAAAGCAAAGCACCAATATCATGTATGCCAATGAAGAGAAAGTGAACATACCACCTAATCACAAAAAGAATGAAGATTATTATAAGAATCAAAACTTATCTCATCTGACAGACGAACTTTGATTCTAAGGAAAATAGTGGAAAGAAATGCTTTTTTTGCCAAACCAAAGCATCAATATTGTACATTCCAATTAGGAGATAGACATTATAGTGCCTAATCACTAAAGGAATGCAAATAATTCAATGAATCCAAGTTTGTCTTATTTTTTAGATAAACTTTAATTCTAAGGAAAATGGTGGAAAGTAAAGCTTTTTTTGCAAAATCAATGCATCAATATCATGTATCCCAATGAGCATATTATGATTATAATGCCAAATCATGAAAAAATGGAGATTCTTATAAAAATCCAATTTTGTCTCATTCAATAGACAAACCAAAGCATCAATATCTTGAATCCCAATAAGGAGAATGTGATCATACTACCCAATCACAAAAAGAATAGTAACTCTTATAAGAATCCAAGTTTGTCTCATTCAATGGATGAACTTTGATTCTAGGAAAAATGGTGGAAAGAAAACCTTTTCTTCCCAAACCAAGGCATCAGTAACTTGAATCCTATTCATAAAAAGATTTGAGATTATTATGAGAATGCAAGTTTGTCTTATTTGACTTACGAACTTTGATTCAAAGGAAAATGGTGGAAAAAAAGCTTTTTTTACCAAATGAAAGCATTATTATCGTGCATCCCAATAAGGAGAAAGTGATTATAGTGCATAATAATAAAAAGAATGGTGATTATTATGAGATTCCTAATTTGTCTTATTTGATGGATTAACTTTGATTATATGGAAAATAGTGGAAAAAATATTTTTCTTGCCAAACCAAAGCATCAATATCACATATCCCTATGGAGAGAAAGTGATTATAGTGCCTAATCATAACAAGAATGGAGATTATTACGAGAATCTAGGTTTGTCTCTTTTAACAAATCAACTTTGATTCTGAGGGAAATTATGGAAAGAAGTGCTTTTCTTGCCAAACCAAAGTGAAAATATCATAAATCTCAATGAAAAGATCATGCTTATAGTGTCTAATCTTAAAAAGAATGAGGATTGAAATAAAAATCTAGGTTTATCTTATTTGACAGATAAACATTAATTCTAAGAAAAATACTAGGAAAAAAAGCTTTTCCCATAAAACTAAAGCATCAATGTTATGTAACCAAATGAGAAGAAACTGATTATAGTGGCTAATCACAAAAAAAATGGAGAATATTACGAGAATCTAAGTTTGTCTAATTTGACGTATGAACTTTGATTTTAAGAAAAAAAGTGGAAAGAAAAGCTTTTCTTGCTAAATCAAAGCATCAATATCATGTATCCAATGGGAAAAAAGTGATTATAGTGCCTAATCATAAAAAGATTGGAGATTATTATGAGAATCCAAGTTTATCTCATTAGGCATACAAAAATTGATTCATAAGAAAATAATGGAAGGAAAAAGTTTTTCTTGCCAAACTAAAGCATCAATATCATGTATCAAAATGAGACGATCATGATTATAGTGCCTAATCACTAAAAGAATGGAGATTATTTTAAGAACCCAAGTTTGTGTCATTTGATGGATGAACTTTGATTCCATGAAAAATGGTGGGAAGAAAAGTTTTTCTTCCCAAACTAAAGCATCAATATCTTCTATCCCAAAGAGGATAAAATGGTTGTAATGCCCAATCACTAAAAAATTAGAGATTATTATGTGAATCCAAGTTTGTCTCATTTGATAGATGAACTTTGATTGTAAGGAAAATGATGGAAAGAAGAGCTTTTCCTACCAAACCAAAGCATCAATATCATGTATCCCAATGAGAAGATCTTGATTACGATACCTAATCATGACAAAAATGGATATTCTTATAAGAATTCAAGTTGTTTGGTTTAACAAATAAACTTTATTTCTAAGAAAAATGGTTGAAAAAAAAGCTTTTGTTGCCATTCCAAAGCATCAATATCATATATCAGAATAAGATGATCATGATTATAGAGCCTAATCATGAAAAGAATGGAGATTATCATGGGAATCCAAGTTTGTCTCATTTGATAGATAAACTTTGATTTTAAGGAAAATGCAAAAAGAAAAGCTTTTTTTGCTAAATCAAAGCATCGATATCGTGTATCTCAATGAGTAGAAAATGATTATAGTGCCTAATCATTAAAAAAATAGTGATTATTATGAGAATCAAAATTTGTCTCATTTGACAAACGAACTTTAATAGTAAGGGAAATGCTAGAATGAAGAGCTTTTCTTGCTGAACAAAACCATCAATATCATTTATCCTAATGAGAAGTTCATGATTATAGTTCCTCACCATGAAAATGATGCAAAGAAGAGCTTTCCTTGCTAAACCAAAGTAGGAATATCATGTATCCCAATAAGAAGATCATGACTATTGCTCTTAATCATGAAAATAATAAAGATTATTATGAGATTCCAAGTTTGTCTTATTTGATAGATGAACTTTGATTCTAAAGAAATTAATGGATGTAAAAGCTTTTCTTGTCAAACCAAAATAGCAATATCATGTATCTAAATGGGGAAAAAGTGACTATAGGGCCTAATCAAGAAAGGAATGGAGATTATTATGAGATTCCAAGCTTGTATCATTTGATAGATAAACTTTGATTCTAAGGAAAATTATGGAAATGAGAGCTTTTCTTGCCAAACAAAAACATTAATATCATGTATACCAATGAGAAGATCGTGATTATAGTGCCTAATCATGAAAAGAGTGGAGATTGTTATAAGAACCAAGGTTTGTCTCATTTGACATACGAGCTTTGATTCTATGAAAAATGGTGGGAAAAAAGCTTTTCTTGCCAAACTATAGCTTCAATATTGCATATCCCAATAAGAAGAATGTGATTATATGCCTAATCAAAAGATAAGGAGATTCTTATGAGAATCCAAGTTTGTCTTATTTGATAGATGAACTTTGATTCTAAGAAAAATGGTGGAAAAAAAAGCTTTTGCTGTCATAGCAAAGCATCAATATCATGTATCCCAATGAGAAGGTTATGATTGTGGTGCCTAATCACAGAAAGAGTTAAGATTATTACAAGAATCCAAATTTATCTCATTTGATGGACAAACTTTAATTATAAGGAAAATGCTAGAAAGTGGAGCTTTTCTCGCCAAACCAAAGTATTAATATTGTGTATCCCAATAAGGAGAAAGTGATTGTAGTGCTTAATCCCAAAAAGAATGGCGATTATTACGAGAATCCTCATTTGTCTCATTTGATGAATGAACTTTGATTCTACGAAAAATGCTAGAAAGGATAGTTTTTCTTGCCAAATCAAAGCATCAATATTGTGTATCCTAACGAAAAGTTCTTCATTACAGTGCCTAATCATGAAAAGAATGGAGATTCGTAGAAGAATTCAAGTTTATCTCATTCGAAGAATGAAATTTGATTCTAAGAAAAATGGTGGGAAGAAAAGCTTTTCCTACCAAACTAAAACATCAACATCTTGAATCCTAATGAAGAGAATGTGATTGTAGTGTGCAACCACATAAAGAATTGAGATTCTTATAAGAATCCAAGTTTGTCTCATTAGACATATGAACTTCGATTCCAAGGAAAATGGTGGAAAGAAGAGCTTTTCTTGCCAAACTAAAGCATTAATATCATGTATCCCAATGAATAGAAAATGATTATAATGCCTAATCACAAAAAAACTGGAGATTATTACAAGAATCCAAGTCTGTCTTATTTAACTTACAAACTTTGTTTTCTACGAGAAATGATGTAAAAAAAGGCTTTTCTTGCTAAACCAAAGCATCAATATCAAATTTATCACAATAAGGAGAAAGTCATTGTAGTGCCTAATCATAAAAAGATTGGTGATTATTATGAGAATCCAAGCTTGTCTTACTAAGCGGATGAACTTTGATTCAGAAGAAAATGTTGGAAAGAAAAAGCTTTTCATACCAAACCAAAGTATTAATAATGTGTATCCTAATTAGAATATCATGCGTATGTGCCTAATCATGTAAAGAATGGAGATTGTTATAAGAATCCAGGTTTATCTCATTTGATAGATAAACTTTGATTTTAAGAAAAATAGTGAAAAGAAAAGTTTTTCTTGAAACCAAAGCATCAATGTCATGCATCTTAGTGAGAAGAATGTGATTATAGTACCTAATAACAAAAAGAGTGGAGATTCTTATAAGAATCAATGTTTGTCTATTTCAACGAATGAACTTTGATTTTAAGGAAAATGGTGAAAAGGAAAGCTTTTCTTGCCAAAGCAAAGCGCCAATATCGTGCATCGAAGTGAAGAGCAAGTAAAGATAGCACTTAATCATAAGAATAATGGAAACTATTATGAGAATCCAAGTTTGTCTTATTTGATCGACGAACTTTAATTCCAAGGAAAATGGTGGAAAGATCATTAGTGCAACAATAACATCTTCTTGTAACAAAGAACAGTAACACTAGACAAATAATGGTTAAGATCATTAGTGTTCAAATAAGCCTCCTTAACATAAGTACAATCAATGGCTTTTAAGCATAAAAAATACTTTTGTAGTCCATCTCTTTTGCATACAAGCTTTTATTTTTTACTCTTGATTTTAGGTTCTTATCTTGCTCACCCACTCTAACTTGCTCTTCTGACACTCTTTCTATGTTGCTTTATCTTACTGCTTATATTTTTTTCTTTTTCATTACACGTGATCACAATTTGGTTCCCTCTCTATATGTGTTGATATTCATACACCTTTTTAGGTGTCATTAAACAAGTGTTACATGTTGACCATCCTTTCGAAAAAAGTACCTATTCTTGAAACCATCATGGATAACACGCCTATCATATTGCCATGGCCTTCTTAATAAGATATGACTTGCATGTATAGGTAGAGCATCACATAACACCTCATCAGAATATTTTCCAATTGAAAAGGAAAAAATCACCTATTTATTCACCTTAACCTCCCGATATTCATTCATCTATTG
Source organism: Adansonia madagascariensis (assembly GCA_038381835.1). Taxonomy (NCBI): domain Eukaryota; kingdom Viridiplantae; phylum Streptophyta; class Magnoliopsida; order Malvales; family Malvaceae; genus Adansonia; species Adansonia madagascariensis. Next base: position 40,423 of record JBBYHL010448452.1, on the reverse strand, counting down.
TAGCTTATACGGCTTAGGATGTCTCATGCATTGCAAACCCCACTTCTCCAATAAGATAGTATGAGCTACAATGGTATAGCTACCTCTATCAATGATCAAAGTATATTCCTTATTATTGATGTGACAATGAGTATGGAAGATGTTCTCACATTGCTTCTTATCTCCATTATCCTTCATTTGAAGATTCAAAATAAGCTTAACTACTAAGGCTTCTTCATAGATTGCATACTTTATGTCACTTTCTTCTTCAGATAAAAAGATGAATCCTTTTTACTTTCATTATTGGTTATAATTATACCATTGGCTTTCATGACCATAGCTCTCTTGTTAAGACATTGAGAAGAGATATGACCTATTCCCAAACATCTAAAATATTTAGCATTGATATCTATGAGATTGGAAAGAGTTGATACTTTTTTATTGCTGACCACCTTGCCTTTATTTTTATCTTTATCTTCTTTAAACTTTATAATAGCTTTATCCTCTTTAGTTTTACTCCAATTCATTTTTTAAGAAGAATTGGAACCTAAAGTCAATAAAATAGACTTGTGCACCCCTTTGAACATAAGTTGCTTCTTCACCTTCATAGCCATATGCACTATGTCTTTAAGCTCTACATTATGATGTAACTCAATTACATTGGCTATCTCCTGATTCAAGCCACTCAAGAAATATGCCATGGTTACCTCTCGGTCTTCTTCCACATTAGCTCTAATCATGGAAATTTTTATCCCTTTGTGGTAGTCCTCTACACTATTGGAACCTTAAGTAAGGTTTTAAAGCCATTTATGTAAATCTTGGGAAGAATGGCTTTACACAAGACACTTTCTCATTACAACTTCCATCTTAACCCAAGTTTTAGTAGGTCTCTTAAAATTTCTACGGTGACTAAGAACAACTTGATTCCACCAAACAATCACATAATCTATGAATTCAACTGCAGCAAGTTTCATTTTTTTCTTCTAAATAATAGTGGTATGAAAACACAAGCTCAAATTTCCATTCCCACCTCGGATACAAGTTAGGATCATTTTTATCCTGAAATGGAGGAATCTTTATTTTAATGTGACTAATATTTCAATACATGCCATTCTAATTCTGATGCTTTCTTCTAGGCCAACGGTCTTGCCTAGCTCCTCTTTGTGCAAATTTTCTAGTATTCATGTGCCTACCTCACTGCCATCCTTTTCTTCATCATCGGCTCATCTTCTTTCAAAGGTTGGATATTTGGCATGTTCCTCCACCTTTTATTTGGTTGCTCTCTTTTTATCTTTGCAATCATAGTTTCTTATCTGTCTATTCTATCTTAAAGATTTCTAAAGACAAGTTGCATTCTGTTAAACTATTGTTGCATAGTCTAAAAATTGAAAATAAGTTCTGGTTGTGTTTCTTGTATTTCACTACTACTACCATCCTGTTTGGATTCTTCCATGGCTTTTCCTACCAAATTCATACGTGCAATAACAGAAATTAGTTAGGAGCTCATAAAAATCACTCTTTCACATATTTATCCTCAATATAGTCTTACACTCATGTTTTCACTCAATTTGGCTTTTGTGTTACTCTAATGATCTCACTTTCTTGTGCCTTTTACCACTCTAAAAATTTTTTTTAGTTCTTTTAAAGGATTCACAATGAAGCAATCAAAAGTTAAATCAAATTTTGAAGCAATTCAAACTAATAATAACTCTTAAATTTGCATATGAACTAAATGGAAATAAAGAAAAGGCCAACAAAAGGAAAAAAGACATGTGAAAACAAAAAATTGACTAGCAAAATTGAAATAAATAGCAAAAGATAGGGGCTATCTCCATTTATGCATATAACATAAAACCTAATGGAAAGAAATAAAAGAGAAAACAAAACAATTAATGTTATGTAAATTATGGTGATTGGGTATAGGAATGACTGACACTGCAAACACTAAAATTAGGAAAATGTCAAACAATCAATTAATTGATTGGAAAAAAATTTATTGGAAAGAGATTAAATAGGAAACTACTGAGACATTAAAAAGGGAATGTACAGAATTTGGTTAATCTGAAATATCAATTAATTTAAGAGGAGAAAAGTAAATTCTAAAAAATACAGCAAAGGCAAAAAAAATTAAAGAATTGATTGGAAAAAAAAAAAGGAAGACTACCCAGATGTCAAAAAAGGAAAGAATAGAATCTAGTCAACCTAATAGGGTAAAATTATATTAAACTCTCTAAATTTTTTGAACACAAATTACCTTTTTATTAGTGCATCCAATCTCTTTTTTGCTACTTTTTTTACTTCTCATTTCTTCACTTTTTTTTTTTTTTTTTTTTGAACGGATAACTAATGATCAACAACAAATTAAGAGGCTAATCAAGACAGGAATAACTTGACAAAAGAAATAATAGATAGATCAACTTGATCTAACCAAAGCTCTATTGCCAAATGATGTAGAAACCCCATGGGCGATGTCTTAAAACCCCCAAATAACAATCTGTATCAAAGCTTAGAAACCTAGGAAAATAATAAGAAACAAAAGTAAGATTCTTGACCCAATAATTCATATACAAAACACAAACCAAAAATACCAAGGAAATTGGAAACTTAACCCAATGCTTTAATATCAACTACAAACCAAGAATATCAAAAGTTGAACACCACAAGATTAAACTAACCTTGATAAGTTTTGCTAGAGTCTAAAGAAGAACTCAAAGAAATTTACCTCACTAAGAAGACTACTTGTATTAATCATGTAAAGAAAAACTAAAAGCCAGTCTTACAATTGCAATAAACTACTTATAGCCAAAAGATAAAACCCTAAAACATCTTAACAAGTGAAACTCATATAGGCCTTTAAGTGGCCAATTAAAATGTCATAACAAAGTGCTAAGCCTAATAACTAGTGTCCTAATAGATACTTAAAACAAATAAAATAACATATGACAAACATGTGCCACTTATTAAAAAGGTTTAGCCCATAAATAAATAAAAGATAAGCCTAAATATTAACATTTGGCCCAATCACTAAATAACTTGCTCATAAGCTTGAAGCAAGTTAATAAAGCATGGCTATTTAAAGCCCACTTCCTTCCTGAAGTCAACATCCATGCCATTTCCATCTTCAGCTTCTTGTATGAATAGCTTCTTGATCAATCCTTATATAGCTTTTTGTAGTTGTTTAGCCCTAGTTTGTGTAAGAGGTCCACTTGGAACTTGAAAGTCCTTTTGAACATCATCAATATTGTCTTTTGGAACATCCTCTAAGTTGGCTTACACTGCTAGATCACATTAATCAATATCGTGTATCCTAATAAGGAGAAAGTGATTATAATGCCTAATGATAGAAAGAATAGTCATTATTATGAGAATCCTAATTTATCTCACTTGATAGATAAACTTTGATTCTAAGTAAAATGGTGGAAAGAAAACTTTTTCTTGCCAAACCAAAGCATTAATAACATGTATCCCAAGGAGAAGAAAGGGATTATAGCACCTAATCACAAAAAGAATATAGACTATTACAAGAATCCAAGTTTGTCTCTTTTGACAGATGAACTTTGATTCTAAGGAAAATAATGGACAAAGTAGCTTTTCTTGCCAAACCAAGGCATCAATATCATGAATCTTAGGGAAAAGATCATGATTATAGTGTTTAATCATAAAATGAATGGAGATTGTTATAAGAATCTAGGTTTAACTCATTTAATGGATGAACTTTAATTCTAAGAAAAATGGCAAGAAAAAAAGCTTTTCTTGCCAAACTAAAGCATCAATATCATGTATCCCAATGAACATAAAGTGATTATAGTGCCTAATTACAAAAAGAATAGTGATTATTATAAGAATTTAAGTTTGTCTCATTTAACATACAAACTTTGATTTTGAGGAAAATGTGGAAAGAAAAGCTTTTCTTGCCAAACCAAAGCATTAATATCATTTATCGAATTGAGGAGAAAATGATTGTAATGCCCAACCTTCAAATATTTGGTGATTATTACGGGAATCCAAGTTTGTCTCATTGGGTGGATAAACTTTAATTCAATAGAAAATGATGGAAAGAAAAAGCTTTTATTGTCAAGCCAAAGCATCAATGACATGTATCCCAATGATTAGATCCTGATTATAGTGCCTAATCACTAAAAGAATGAAGATTATTTTAAGAATCCAAGTTTGTCTCATTTGACAGATAACATAAAATCTAAGGAAAATGGTGGAAAAAAAAGTTTTTCTTGCTAAATCAAAGCATCAACATCTTGTATCCCAATAAGGAGAAAGTTGTATAGTGCTTATTATTACGAGAATCCAAATTTGTCTTATTTGAGTACAAACCTTAATTCTAGGGAAAATGGCAGGAATAAAAGCTTTTCTTGCCAAAACAAAAGCACCAACATCATGTATCATAATGAGGAGAAAGTGATTATCATTCCCAATCTAAAATGATTAGATTATTATGAGAGTACAACTTTGTCTCATTTAACGGATGAACTTTGCTTTTAAAGAAAATGGTGGAAAGAAAAAGCTTTTCCTTCCAAACTAAAGAATGAGTATCGTGTATCCCAATGAGAAGATTGTGACTATAGTGCCCATTCACTAAAACAATAAAGATTATTTTAAGAATCCAAGCTTATCTTATTTGATGGATGAACTTTGATTCTAAAAAAAATGATAAGAATAAAAGCTTTTCTTGCAAACCAAAGCATGAATATCGTGTATCACAATGAGGTGA
>JBBYHL010448452.1:0-35618 GCA_038381835.1 Adansonia madagascariensis | reverse complement strand
GATTCTAAAAAAAATGATAAGAATAAAAGCTTTTCTTGCAAACCAAAGCATGAATATCGTGTATCACAATGAGGTGAACATGATTATAGTGCCCAGTCATAAAAAGAATTAAGATTCTTATGAGAATCTAAGTTTGTTTCATTTAATGGATGAACTTTGCTTCAATGAAAAATGGTGGAAGGAAAAACTTTTCTAACTAAAGCATCTATATTGTGTATCCTAAAGAAGAGAATGTGATTATAGTAACCAATCAAGAAATGAACGGAGATTATTACAAGAATCTAAGTTTATCTCTTTTGACAAATCATTTTTTATTCTTAGAAAAATGATGGAAAGAAAAACTTTTTTTGCCAAATCAAAGCATCAATATCATGTATCCCGATGAAAAATCATGATTACAGTGCCTAATCATGAAAAAAATGGAGATCGTTACAAGAATCCAAGTTTGTCTTATTTGACGGATAAACTTTAATTCTAAGGAAAATGGTAGAAGGAAAAGCTTTTCTTGCCAAACCAAAGCAATAATATCGTGTATCCAAATGAGGAAAAAGTGATTATAGTGCCTAATTATGTAAAGAATAGGGATTATTACGAGAATCCATATTTATCTCATTTGACAGATGAACCTTATTCTAAAAAAATTAGTGGAAAGAAAAGTGTTTTTTCTTGCAAAACCAAAGCATCAATATTATATCCCAATGAGAATATCATGATTATAGTCCTAATCATGAAAAGAATGGAGATTGCTATAAGAATCCAAGCTTATACCATTTGACGAATACACTTTGATTCAAAAAAAATAGTGGGAAAAAAAGATTTCCTTGCCAAATCAAATGATTAATATTGTGTATCATAATAAGTAAAATGTGATTATCGTGCCCAACCACAAAATGAATGGAGATTCTTATAAGAGTCCATGTTTGTCTCATTTGATAAATGAACTTTGATTTTAAGGAAAATGGCAGAAAAAAAGCTTTTAATGTCATACCAAAGCATCAATGTCGTGTATCCTAATGAAAAGATCATGATTATAGTGCCTAATCAAGGAAAGAATGGAGATTATTATGAAAACCCAAGTCTATCCCATTTGGCGAATGAACTTTAATTCTAAGGAAAACATTAAATAGAAAACTTTTCTTGCTAAACCAAAGCATCGATATCGTGAATCCCATTGAGGAAAAAGTGATTATAGCACCTAATCACAAAAGAAATAGAGATTATTATGAGAATCCAAGTTTGCCTCACTGGATGAATAAACATTGATGTTAAGAAAATGGTGGAAAGAAAATGCTTTTCTTGCCAAACCAAAGCATCAATATGGTCTATCCTAATGAGAAGATTATGATTATAGTTCCCAATCATGAAAAGCATGGCGATTATTTAAGAATCAAAATTTGTCTTATTTGATAGCTGAGCTTCGATTTAAAAAATGGTGGGAAGAAAAGCTTTTCTTGCCAAATCAAACCTTCAATATCATGTATCCCAATGAGGAGAACGTGATTATAGTGCCCAATCACAAAAAGAATGGAGATTCTTAAGAGAATTCAAGTTTGTCTTATTTCATAGATAAGCTTTAATTCTAAGGAAAATTTTAGAAAAAAGCTTTTGTTGTCATACTAAAGCCTCAATATCATGTATCCCAATGAGAAGATCATGATTATAGTGCCTACTCATGAAAAGAATGAAGATTATTATGAGAATCCAAATTTATCTCATTTGATGGATGAATTTTGATTCTAAGGAAAATACTATAAAGAAAAGCATTTCTTACCAAACTAAACCCTAATATCGTGTATCCCAATGAGGAGAATGTGATTATAGTGCTCAATCACAAAAAGATTGAAGATTCATATGAGAATCCAGGTTTATCTCATTTGATAGTGAACTTTGATTTCAAGGAAAATGAAGGAAGGAAAGGCTTTTTTTGCCAAACCAAAGCATCAATATCATGAATCCCAATAAGGAGAATATGATTATAGTGCCTAATCACAAAAAGAATTAAGATTCTTATTAGTATTCAGGTTTGTCTTAATTAACATATAAACTTTGATTGTAAGGAAAATGGTGAAAAAAGCATTTTTCTCGCCAATCCAAAACATCAATATCATGAATCCCAATGAGAAGATCATGATTATACTGTCTAATCATGAAATGAATGAAGATTGTTATAAGAATCCAAGTTTGTCTCATTTGACAGACAAACTTTGATTCAAAGAAAAATGATAGGAAGAAAAGCTTGCATCAATATCGTGTATCCTAATAAGAAAAAATGAATAGTGCCCGTCACAAAAAGAATGGAGATTATTATGAGAATCCAAGTTTATCTCATTTGACGCACAAACATTGATTCTAACGAAAATGAAAGAAAGAAAAGCTTTTATTGCCAAAGCAAAGCTTTAGTATCATGTATCCTATTAAGGAGAAAGTGATTATAGTACCGAGTCATATAATGATCAGAGATTATTATGAGAATCTAAGTTTGTCTTATTGGAAGGATAAACTTTGATTTTAAGAAAGTCATGGAAAGAAAAAAATGTTTCGTGCAAAACCAAAGCATCAATATCATGTCTTCCAAAGAGAAGACCATGGTTATAGTGCCTAGTCTTGAAAAAATTAAAGATTATTATAAGAATCCAAGTTATTCTCATTTGAAGGATGGACTCTGATTGTAAGGAAAATGCTGCAAAGAAAAAATTTCTTTCCAAATCAAAGCAATAATATCATGTATTTTGATAAGGAGAAAGTGACTACAGTGACTAATCACAAAAAGAATGGAGATTATTATAAAAATCCAGGTTTGTCATATTTGATAGATAAACTTTGATTTTAAGAAAAATGGTGGAAAGAAATGCATCTCTTGCCAAACCAAAGCATCACTATTGTGTATCCTAATGAGAAGAATATGATTAAGTACCAAACCACAAAAAGAATGAAGATTCTTATGAGAATCCAAATTTGTCTCATTAGATGAATGAACTTTGATCTTAGGAAACTGGTGGAAAAAAATCTTTTCTTTCCAAACCAAAGCCTCAATATCATGTATCCCAGCAAAAAGATCATGATTATAGTGCCTAATCATGAAAAAAAGAGATTATTTTAAAAATCAAGGTTTGTTGCCTTTAATGGATGAACTTTAATTCTAAGAAAAATAATTGGAAGAAAAGTTTTTCCTATTAAAGCAAAGAATCAATATCATGTATCCTAGTGAAGGGACTGTGATTATAGTGCCCAATCACAAAAAAAATTGAGGCACTTAAGAGAATCTAAGTTTGTCTTATTTGACGAATGAACTTTAATTCTAAGGAATATGGTGAAAATAAAAGCTTTTGTTGTTGTACCAAAGCATAAATGTCATGTGTCCCAATGACAAGATCATGATATAGTGCCTAATCATGAAAATAATGGAGATTATTACAAGAATCAAAGTTTGTCTCACTTAACTAACAAACTTTGATCCTAAGGAAAATACCAAAAAGAAAAGCTTTTCTTGCTAAAACAAAGCATCAATATCATGTATGCTAATGAAGAGAAAGTGATTATAGTTCCTAATCACAAAAAGAATGAAGATCATTAGGAGAATCCAAGTTTATCTCATTTGACATATAAGCTTTGACTTTAAACAAAATGGTTGAAAGAGAAGCTTTCCTTGCCAAACCAAAGCATCAATATCATGTATCCCAGTGAGGGGACAGTGATTATAGTGCCTAATCCCAAAGGAATGGAGATTATAATGAGAATCCAAGTTTGTCTCATTTGATGTATGAACTTTTGTTATAAGGAAAATGGTGGAAAGAAAAACTTTTCCTACTAAAACTAAAGCATTAATATCATCATGTATGTGATTGAGAAGAAAGCGATTATAATACCCAACTGCAAAAAGATTAGAGATTGTTATAAGAATCCAAGATTATCTCATTGGATGAACAAACTTTGATTTTAAGGGAATGATAGAAAGAAAAAGCTTTTCTTGACAAACCAGAGCATCCATAGCATATATCCCAATGAGAAGATCGTGATTATAATGCCTAATCATGAAAAGAAAAGGGATTATTACAAGAATCCAAGTTTGTTGCCTTTAACAGATGAACTTTTATTCTAAAAAAAATGGTTGGAAAGAAAGCTTTTCTTGCCAAAATAAGAAACCATATCATGTATCCCAGTGAAAGGAATGTGATTATAGTGCTCAATCCCAAAAGAAAATAGAGGTACATTTAAAAATCTATGTTTGTCTTATTTGATGGATGAACTTTGACTCTAAGGAAAATGGTGGAAGGAAAAGCTTTGGTTGTCATACCAAAGCATCAGTATCATGTGTCCCATGAGGAGATCATGATTATAGTGCTTAATCAAGAAAACAATAGGGATTATTATAAGAATCTATGTTTGTCTCATTTGACGAACGAACTTTGATACAAAGAAAAATGCCCAAAAAAAGCTTTCCTTACCAATCCAAAGCATTAATATCATGTATCCCAATGAGGAAAAAGTGATTATCATGTCTAATCACAAAAGGAATAGAGATTATTATGAGAATCAAGTTTATCTCATTTGATGTATAAACTTTGCTTTCTAAGAAAAATAGTGGAAAGAAAAGCTTTTTCTACTAAACAAAAGCATCAATGTCATATATCCCATTGAAGAGAAAGTGATTATAATGCCCAATCCCAAAAAGATTACAGATTATTATGAAAATCCAAGTTCTTCTTATTAAATGAATGAACTTTGATTTTAAGAAATGGTGAAAAAAAAACTTTTCAAGGTAAACCAAAGCATCAATATCGTGTATTCCAATAAAAAGATTGTGGTTATTGTGCCTAATCATGAAAAAAAAGAGATTATTACAAGAATCTAGGTTTGTCACCTTTAATGGTTGACCTTTAATTCTAACAAAAATAGTGAAAAAAAAGCCTTTCTTACCAAAACAAGGAATTAATATCTTGTATCCCACTGAGTGGAATGTGATTATGGTGCCTAATCACAAAAAGAATAGAGGTTCTTATAGGAATCTATGTTTATCTCATTTGATCGATAAACTTTGATTCTAAGGAAAATGGTAGAAAGAAAAGCTTTTGTTGTCAAACCAAAGCATCAATATCATGTATCCTATTGAAAAGATCATAACTATAGTGGCTAATCATGTAAATAATGAAGATTATTATAAGAATCCAAGTTTGTCTCATTTATAGGATGAACTTTGATTTCGTAGCAAATGCTAGAAAGAAAAGAATTTCTTGCTAGACCAAAGCATCAATATTGTGTATTCCAGCGAGAAGAAAGTGATTATAGTACTTAATCACAAAAGGAATGGAGGTTATTATGAGAATCCAAGTTTGTCTCATTTAATGTGTAAACCTTGTTTTTAAGCAAAATGGCGAAAAAAAAGCTTTTCCTACCAATCTAAAGCATCAATATCATGAATCCTATTGAGGAGATAGTGATTATAGTGCCTAACCATAAAAAGATTGGAGATTATTATGAGAATCCAAGTTTGTCTCATTGGATGGATGAATTTCCATTTTAAGAAACTGGTGGAAAGAAAAAGATTTTCTTGCTAAACGAAGGCATCAATATCGTATGTCCCAAAGAAAAGATCATTATTATAGCTCCTAATCATAAAAAGAAAATAGATTATTATAAGAATCCAGGTTTCTCGCTTTTAATGGGTAAACTTTGATTCTGAGAACAATGGTGGGAACAAAAGCTTTTCTTGCTAAAATAAAGGATCAATTTCATGTATCCTAGTGAGGGGAATGTGATTATAGTGCCCAATCACAAAAAGAATAGAGGTTTTTATGAGAATCTAAGTTTGTCTCATTTGACAGATGAACTTTCATTCTAAGGAAAAAGCTAGAAAGAAAAGCTTTTGTTGTCATACCAAAGCATCGATGTCATGTGTCCCAATGAGAAGATCATGATTATAGTGCCTTATCATGAATACAATATAGATTATTATAAGAATTCAAGTTTATTTCATTTGATGAATCAACTTTGATTCTAAGGAAAATGTAGAAAGAATGCTTTTCTTGCCAAACCAAAGCTACAATATTGTGTATCCCATTGAGGATAAAGTGATTATAATGCCTAATCACAAAAGGAATAAAGATTATTACGAGGATCCACGTTTGTCTCATTTGAAGTATAAACTTTGATTCTAGGCAAAATGGTGGAAAAAAAGCTTTTCCTACCAAGCCAAAGCGTCAATATCATGTATCCCATTGAGGAGAAAGTGATTATAGTGCCCAATCAGAAAAAGATTGTAGATTATTGCGAGAATCCAAGTTTGTTTTATTGGATGGATGAACTTTAATTTAAAGAAAATGGTTGAAACAAAATGCTTTTCTTGCCAAACCAAATCATCAATATCATGCATCCTAATAAGAAGATCGTAACTATAGCACCTAATCATGAAAAGATTGGAGATTATTATAAGAATCTAAGTTTATCACTTTTAATGGATAAATTTTGATTTTAAAAAAATGATGGGAAGAAAACCTTTTCCTGCAAAAACAAAGAATCAATATCTTGTATCCTTGTGATGGGAATGTGATTATGGTGCCCAATCATAAAAAGAATGAAGGTTTTTATGAGAATCTTAGTTTATCTCATTTGATCGACAAATTTTGATTCTAAAGAAAATCATGCAAAGAAAAGCTTTTATTGTCCTACCAAAACATCAATATCATGTATCCTATTGAGAAGGTCATGATTATAATGCTTAATCATGAAAACAATGGATATAAGAATCCAAGTTTGTTTCATTGGATGGATGAACTTTGATTTTAAGGAAAATGCTAGAAAAAATGCTTTTCTTGCTAAACCAAAGCATTAATATCATGTATCCCACTAAAGAGAACATGATTACAGTGCCTCATCATAAAATAAATAGTGATTATTATGAGAATCAAAGTTTGTTGCATTTGTTGTATAAACTTTGATTCTAAGCAAAATGCTAAAAAGAATACGTTTCTTGCCAAACCAAAGCTTCAATATCGTATATCCCACTAAAGAGTACATGATTATAGTGCCTCGTCACAAAAAGAACATTATTGTGAGAATCAAAGTTTGTCTCATTTAGTTTGTAAATGTTGATTCTAAGCAAGATGGTGGGAAAAAAAAGCTCTTCTTGCCAAACCAAAGCATCAATATCATGTATCCCCATTGAGTAGATAGTGATTATAATGCCTAATTATAAAAAGATTAGAGATTATCCAAGTTTATCTCATTAGACGGATGAACTTTGATTTAAAGAAAATGGTGGAAAGAAAAAGCTTTTCTTACCAAACCAAAGCCTCAATATCATTTTTCATAATGAAAAGATCGTTACTATAGCACCAAATCATGAAAAAGGAAGGAGAGTATTATGAGAATCAAGGCTTATTGCCCTTAACAGATGAACTTCGATTTAAAAAAAATGGTGGGAAAGAAAGCTTTTCTTTCTAGAATAAAGAATCAACATCATGTATTCAAGTTAGGTGAATGTGATTACAGTGCCCAATAACAAAAAGAATAGAGGTTTTTATAAGGATCAAAGTTTGTCTCATTTGACAAATGAATTTTGATGCTAAGAAAAATGGTAGAATGGAAAGCTTTTATTGTCATACCAAAGCATCAATATCATGTGTCCCAATGAAAAGATCATGATTATAGTGGCTAACCATGAAAAAATCAAGATTACTATGAGAATCTAAGTTTGTCTCATTTGACGGATGAACTATGCTTCTACAAAAGATGGTAGAAAGAAAAGCATTTCTTGCCAAGCCAAAGTATCAATAACGTGTATTCCAATAAGGAGAAAGTGATTATAGCGTGCAATCACAAAAGGAATAGAGATTACTACGAGAATCCAAGTTTGTCTTATTTGATGTGTAAACCTTGATTCTAAGCAAAATGGTGGAAAGAAAAGCTTTGTTTGCCAATCCAAAGTATTAATATCATGTATCTCATTCAGAAGAAAGTGATTATAATGCCCAATCACAAATAAGTTGGAGATTATTATGAGAATCTAAGTTTGTCTCATTTGATGGATAATAGTGAAAAGAAAAATTTCCCAAGGAGAAGATCATGATTATAGCACCTAATCACAAAAAAAAAAGAGATTATTATAAAAATCCAGGTTTGTCTCTTTTAACGGGTGAACATTGACTCTAAGAAAAAAATATGGGAAGAAAAGCTTTTCTTTCCAGATCAAAGGATCGATTTCATGTATCTTATTGAGGGGAATGTGATTGTAGTGCCCAATCATAGAAAGAATGAAGGTTCTTATAAGAATCTAAGTTTGCATTATTTGACAAATGAACTTTGATTTAAAGGAAAATGGTGGAAAGAAAAGCTTTTGTGATCATACTAAAGCACTAATGTCATGTGTCCAATGAGAAGATCATGATTATAGTGCCTAATTATGAATACAATGGCGATTATTATAAGAATCCAAGTTTGTTTCATTTGATGCACAAACTTTGATTCTACGAAAAACGCTAGAAAGCACGCTTTTCTTAGCAAACCAAAGCATGAATATCCTTTATTCCTCTAAGAAGAAAGTGATTACAGTCCTAATCACAAAGAATGGTTATAATTACGAGAGTCTAGCTTTGCCTCATTTAACATAAAAACTTTGATTCTAAGCAAAATAATGGAGAAAAAGGTTTTTCCTGCCAAGCCACAGCATCAATATCGTGTATCCCATTGAGGAAAAAGCAATTATAGTGCCCAATCAGAAAAAGAAAGATGTGATTATCATGTATCCCATGGATGAACTTTGATTTTAAGAAAATGGTTGAAAAAAATGCTTTTCTTGCCAAACCAAAGTGTCAATATCGCGTATCCCAATGAAAAGATCATGACTACAGTGCCTAATAGCAAAAAGGAAAGAGATTATTATTAGAATCTAGGTTTGCTACCATTAATAGATGAACTTTGATTCTAACAAAATTAATGGGAAAAAAAAGCTTTTCTTACCAAAACAAGGAATCAATATCGTGCATCACAGTGAGGGGAATGTGATTATAATGCCGAATCATAAAATAAAGGAAAATAAAGGAAAGAAAAGCTTTTATTGTCATACCAAAGCATCAGATGATGCATCCTAATGAGAAAATCATGATTATAATGCCAAATCATGAAAACATTAGAGATTGTTGCAAGAATCCAAGTTTGCCTCATTTGACGGTTGAACTTTGATCTTAAGGAAAAGACCGAAAAGAAAAGCTTTTCTTGCCAAACCAAAGCTTCAATATCATGTATCCCAATAAAGAGAAAGTGATTATAGTGCCTAACCACAAAAAGAATGGAGATTATAATGAGAATTCAAATTTATCTTATTTAATGTAAAAACTTTGACTCTAAGCAAAATGGTGGAAAAAAAAGCTTTTCTTGCCAAACAAAATATCAGTATTGTGTATCTTAGTGAGGGGAAAGTGATATAGTGCCTAATCACAAAGGGAATGGAGAATATTATGATAATACAAATTATTCTCATTTGGCATTCAAACTTTGATTCTAGTAAAATGGTAGAAAGAAAAACTTTTCTTGCCAAACCAAAGCATCAATATCATGTATCCCATTAAGAAGAAAGTTATTATATTGCCCAATCGCAAAAAGATTGGAGATTATTATGAGAATACAAGTTTGTCTCATTGGATAGATGAACTTTAATTTTACAAAAATGGTGGAAAGAAAAAGCTTTTCTTCCCAAACAAATGCATCAATATCGTATGTCCTAATAAGAAGATCGTGATTATAACACCTAATCTTGAAAAGAAAGGGGATTATTATAAAAATCCAAGTTTGTTGCCTTTAACGGATAAACTTTGATTCTAAGAAAAATAAGGGCAAGAAAAGCTTTTCTTGTCAAAACAAAAAATCAATATCTTGTATCCCAGTCTACGAATTTGATTATAGTGCTCAATCACAAAAAGAATGGAGGTTTTTATGAGGATCTAAGTTTGTCTCATTTGACAGATGAACTTTGATTCTAAGAAAAATGATAGAACGAAAAGCAACTATGGTCATACCAAAGCATCAATATCATAGGTCCCAATGAAAAGATCATTATTATTGTGGCTAATCATGAAAACAATTGAGATATTATGAGAATCTAGGTTTGTCTCATTTGACAGATGAACTTTGATTCTACGAAAAATGCTTGATAGAAAAGCATTTCTTGCCAAACCAAAACATCAATATCATGTATTCTAATAAGGAAAAAGTAATTATAGTGTGTAATCATAAAAGGAATAGAGATTATTACTAGAATCCAAGTTTGTCTCATTTGATGTGTAAACATTGATTCCAAGCAAAATGGTGGAAAAAAAGCATTTTCTACCAATCCAAAGCATCAATATCATGTATTCCATTGAGAAGAAAGTGATTATAATGCCTAATCATAAAAAGGTTGGAGATTATTATGAGAATCCAAGTTTGTCTATTGGATGGACGAACTTTGATTTTAAGAAAATAGTTGAAAGAAAAAGGCTTTCTTGCTAAACCAAAACATCAATATCGTATATCCCAAGGAGAAGATCATGATTATAGCACCTAATCACTAAAAGAAAGGTGATTATTATAAGAATCTAGGTTTGTCTCCTTTAAAGGATGAACTTTGACTCTAGGAAAAAAGGTGGGAAGAAAAATTTTTCTTGCAAAAACAAAAAATCGATTTCGTGTATCCTAATGAGGGGAATGTGATTGTAGTGCCCAATCACAGAAAGAATAGAGTTTCCTATGAGAATGTAAGTTTCTTTTATTTAACAGATGAACTTTGATTTGAAGGAAAATAGTGAAAAGAAAAGCATTTGTTGTCATACCAAAGCATCAATTTCATGTGTCCAAGGAGAAGTTCATGATTATAGTGCCTAATCATGAATACAAAGGTGATTATTATGAGAATCCAAGTTTGCCTTATTTGTGGATGAACTTTGATTCGAAAGAAAATGCTAGAAGGCATGCTTGTCTTGGCAAATCAAAGCATCAATATCATGTATCTCTCAGAGGAGAAAGTGATTACAGTGCCTAACCACAAAAAAAATAGAGATTACTATAAGAATCCAAGTTTGTCTCATTTGATGTATAAACTTTGATTTTAAGCACAATGGTAGAAAGAAAAGCTTTTCTTACCAAGCCAAAGCATCAATATCATGTATCCGATTGAGGAGAAAGTGATTATAATGCCTAATTAAAAAAAGATTGGGGATTATTACAAAAATCTAAGTTTGTCTCATTGGATGGATAAACTTTGATTTTAAGAAAATAATTGAAAAAAATGTTTTTCTTACCAAACCAAAATGTCAATATCATGTGTCCCAATGAGAAAATCGTGATTATAGCACCAATCACAAAAAAGAAAAGATCATTATAAAAATCTAGGTTTGTTGCCTTTATTGGATGAACTTTGATTTTAAGAAAAATGATGGGAAGAAAACTTTTTCTTACCAAAATAAAGAATCAATATTATGTATCCCAATGATAAGATGATTTTGGTGCCCAACGATTAAAAAATGGAGGTTCTTATGAAAATCTAAGTTTGTCTCAATTGACCTATGAATTTTGATTCTAAAGAAAATAGTGGAAAGAAAAGCTTTTGCTATCCGACCAAAGTATCAATATCATGTGTCCCAATGAGAAGATCATGATTATAATGCCTAATCATGAAAACAATCAAGATTATTACGAGAATCCAAGTTTATCTCATTTGACAGACAAACTTTGATCCTACAAAAGATACCAATAAGAAAAGCTTTCTTGCCAAACCAAAGCATTAAAATCAAGTGTCCCAATGAGGGGAAAGTGATTATAGTGCCTAATTACAAAAGAAATGGAGATTATTATGAGAATCCAAGTTTATCTTATTTGATGTATAAACTTTGATTTTATGCAAAATGGTGGAAAAAAAGCTTTTCCTCCCAAGCCAAGCATCAATATCGTGCATCCCATTGAGGAGAAAGCGATTATAGTGCCCAATCAGAAAACAATTGGAGATTATTGCAAGAATCCAAGCATGTCTCATTGGATGGATGAACTTTGATTTTAAAAAAATGATAGAAAGAAAAAACTTTTGGTGCCAATCCAAAGCATCAATATCATGTATCCCAATAAAAAGATTATGATTATCACAAGTAATCATGAAAAAAAAAGAGATTGTTATCAGAATCCAGGTTTGTCATCGTTAATGAATGAACTTTGATTCTAACAAAAATGGTGGAAAGAAAAGCTTTACTTGACAAAACAAGGAATCAGTATCGTGTGTCCAATGAGGGGAATGTGATTATAATGCCCAATCACAACAATGATAGATGTACTTATGAGAATATAAGTTTGTCTTATTTGATGAATGACTTTGACTCTAAGGAAAAAAAAGAAGGAAAAGCTTTTATTGTCAGACCAAAGCATCAGATGATGTGTCCTAATAAGAAACCATGGTTATATTGCCTAATTATGAAAACAATAGAGATTGTTATGAGAATCCAAGTTTGTCCCATTTGACAAATAAACTTTGAACCTAAGGAAAAGGTCAGAAAGAAAAGTTTTTTTTGCCAAACTAAAGCATCAAAATGAGGAGAAAGTGATTACAATGCCTAATCTAAAAAAGAATAGAGATTGTTATAAGAATTCAAGTTTGTCTGATTTGACATATAAACATTGATTCTAAGCAAAATGGTGAAAAGAAAAGCTTTTCCTGCCAAACAGAAGATCAATATCATGTATCTACTAAGAGGAAAGTGACTATGTGCCTAATCACAAAAAGAATGGAGATTATTATGAGAATCCAAGTTTATCTCATTTGACATACAAACTTTGATTCTAAGGAAAATGATGGAAAGAAAACTTTTCTTGCCAAACCAAAGCATCAATATCATGTATCCCATTAAGGAGAAAGTAATTATAGTGCTTTATGACAAAAAGATTAGAGATTATTATGAGAATCCAAGTTTGTCTCATTGGATGGATGAAAATGGTGAAAAGAAAAAGCTTTTCTTACCAAACCAATGCATCAATATCGTGTGTCCTAATGATAAGATGGTGATTATAATGCCTAATCTTGAAAGGAAAAGAGATTATTACAAGAATCCAAGTATTTTGCCTTTAACAGATGAACTTTGACTTTAAGAAAAATGGTGGGATGAAAAGCTTTCCTTGCCAAAACAAAGAATCAATATCATGTATCACAGTCTAGGGAATTTGATTATAGTGCCCAATCAAAAAATGAATGGAGGTTATTATAAGAATCTAAGTTTGCCTTATTTGACAAATTAACTTTGATTCTAAGGAAAATGGTGAAAAGAAAAGCTTTTGTTGTCATACCAGAGATCAATGTCATGTGTCTAATGATAAGATCATGATTGTAGTGCCTAATCATGAATGCAATGGTTATTATTATGACAATCCATGTTTATCTCATTTGACAGACAAACTTTGATTTTACAAAAAATGCTAGTATGCATGCTTTCCTTGGCAAACCAAAGCATGATAATCATGTATCCCTTTAAGGAGAAAGTGATTACAGTGCCTAATCACAAAAAGAATGGAGATTATTACGAGAATCCAAGTTTATCTCATTTGACGTATAAACCTTGATTTTAAGCAAAATAGTGGAAAGAAAAGCTTTTCCTGCTAAGCCAAAGCATCAATATCATGTATTCAATTGAGGAGAAAGCGATTATAGTGCCCAATCAAAAAAAAATTGGAGATTATTGGAAGAATCCAAGTTTGTCCCATTGGATGAATGAACTTTGGTTTTAAAAAAATGGCTGAAAAAAATGTTTTTCTTTTCAAACTAAAGCGTCAATATCATGTATCTTGATAAGAAGATCATGATTACAGCACCTAATCAAAAAAATGGGATCATTATAAGGATCTAGGTTTGTCACCTTTAGCAGATGAACTTTGATTCTAAAAAAAATAATGGAAAAAAAATCCTTCTCTTGCTAAAACAAAGAGTCAATATAGTTCATCCTAGTGATAGGAATGTGATTATAATGCTTAATCTCAAAAAGAATAGGGTTTTTCTAAGAATCTAGGTTTGTCTCATTTGACAGATGAATTTTGATTCTAAGAAAAATAGTAGAATGAAAAGCTTTTGTTGCCATACCAAAGTATCAATATCGTGTCCTAGTCAAACGATCATGATATAGTGGCTAATCATAATGATAATCAAGACTATTACGAGAATCCAAGTTTTTCTCATTTAATGGGCAAAATTTTATTGTACAAAAAATATTGGAAAGAAAAAAATTTCTTCTGAATCCAAAGCATCAATATCATGTGCTCCAAAGAGGGGAAAGTGATTATAGTGCATACTCATAAAAGGAATGGAGGTTATTACAAGAATCCAAGTTTGTCTTATTTGATATGTAAACCTTGATCTAAGCAAAATGGTGGAGAAAAAAAAGCTTCTCCTGCCAATCTAAAGAATCAATATCATGTATCCCATTGAAGAGAAAGTGGTTATAGCACCTAATCAAAAAAAGATTAAAGATTATTGTGAGAATCCAAGTTCATCTCATTGGATGGATAAACTCTGATTTTAAAAAAATGGTTAAAGGAAAAAGCTTTTCTTGCCAAACGAAAGCATCAATATCATGTATCCTAATGAGATGATCATCATTATAGCATCTAATCACAAAAAGAAAGGAGATGATTACAAGAATCAAGGTTTGTTGCCCTTAATGGATGAACTTTGACTCTAAGAAAAATAGTGGGAAGAGAACTTTTTCTTACCATAACAAAGAATCAATATTGTGTATCGCAGTGACAGGAATATGATTATAATGCCTAATGATGAAAAAAAATGGAAGTTTTTATGGGAATCTACATTTTTCTCAATTGCCCAGTGAATTTTGATTCCGAAGAAAATAGTGCAAAAAAAAGCTTTTGTTGTCCAACCAAAGCATCAATATCATGTGTCCCAATGAGAAGATCATGGTTATAGTGCCTAATCTTGAAAACAATGGAGATTATTACAAGAATCTAACTTTGCCTCATTTGATGGACGAGCTTTGATACTTAGGAAATACAAAAAAGAAAAATTTTTCTTACCAAACCATAGCATCAATATCGTGTATCTCACTACAGACAAGTGATTATAATGCCTAATCAAAAAAGGAATGGAAATTATTATGAAAATCCAAGTTTACGTTTGTCTCAATTAATGTATAAACTTTAATTCTAAAGAAAATGGTGGAAACAAAACCTATTCCTACCAAACCAAAGCATTAATATCACGTATCCCACTAAGCAAAAAACAATTGTAGTGCCCAATCACAAAAATATTGGAGATTATTATGAGAATCCAAGTTTATCTAGTTAGATGGAAGAACTTTGGTTTAAAAAAATGGTGGAAAGAAAAAGCTTTTCCTGCCAAACCAAAGCATCCATATCGATATCCCAAAGAAAAGATCATGATTACAGTGACTAATCAGAAAAAGAAAGAAGATTATTTCAAGAATTCAAGTTTGTCAGCTTTAACAGATAAACTTTGATTTTAGGATAAATTATCCGAAGAAAATATTTTCTTGCCAAAACAAAGGATCAATATCATGTATCCTAATGAGTGGAATATTATTACAATTCCCAATCATAAAAGAATAGAGGTTCTTATAAGAATCTAAGTTTGTTTGATTTAACAGATGAACTTTGATTCTAAGGAAAATCTTGGAAATAAAAGCTTTTATTGTCATACCAAAGAATCAATATCGTATGTCCCAATGAGAAGATTATGATTATAGTGTCTAATCATGAAAAGAACGGAGATTATTACAAGAACAAAGTTTGTTTCATTTGACAGATGAACTTTGATTCTAAGAAAAATGGCAGGAAGAAATGCATTTCCTAATATACTAAGCATCAACATTTCGCATCCTAATGAGGAGAATGTGATTATAGTCCCAATCATAAAAATAAAGGATATTTAATAAGAATCCAAGTTTTTTTCATTTGATGGATAAAATTGATTTTAAGGAAAATGGCCTAAGGAAAGCTTTTTTTGCCAAATCAAAGCATCAGTATCATGCATCCCAATGAGAATATCGTGAATATAGTGCCAAATCATGAAAAAAATGGAGATTTTTGCCAAAATGCAAGTTTATCTCATTTGATGGACAAACTTTGATTATAATGAAAATGAGGGAATTCTTGGTAAACCAAAGCATCAATATCATGCCTCCCAATGAGAAGAATGTAATTAAAGTGCCTAATCACAAAAAGAATAGAGATTCTTATAAGAATCTAAGTTCGTCTCATCTGATGATTAAACTTTAAGTTTAAGGAAAATGTTAGAAAGAAAAGATTTTACTGTCATACCAAAGTATCAATATCATGTATCCCAATGAGAAGAACATGATCATAGTGCCTAATCATGAAAAAGATGGAGATTTTTGCAAGAATCCAAGTTTGTCTCATTTGAGGAATAACTTTGTTTCTAAGAAAAATGGTGGGAAGCAATGCTTTTCTTACCAAACCAAAGCATCATTATTGTGTATCCTAATGAAAATAATGTGATTATACTATTGAATCAAAAAAAGAATGGAGATTCTTATGAAAATCCAAGTTTGTCTTATTTGATAGATAAGCTTTGATTTAAAGGAAAATGGTAACAAGAAAAGCATTTATTGCCAAACCAAAGCAGCAAAATCATGTATTCTAATGAGGAGAAAATGACTATAGTTCGTAATCACAGAAGGAATAGAGGTTATTATGAGAATCCGAGTTTGTCTTATTTGATGAGTAAACCTTGATTCTAAGCAAAATGGTGGAAAGAAAAAACTTTTCTTGCTAACCTAAAGCATCAATATCATGTATCCTATTGAGGAAAAAATGACATTAGTGCCCAATCATAAAAAAGTTTGAGATTATTATAAGAATCCAAGTTTATCTCATTGGATGGATAAACTTTGATTTTAAGAAAATGGCGGAAAAAAAAGCTTTTCTTGCTAAACCAAAGCATCAGTATCATATATCTCAAAAAAAAGATCATTATAGCACCTAGTCACGAAAAGAAAGGTCGAAATTCAAGCTTGCCTCCTTTAACGGATGAACTTTGATTCTAAGAAAAATAATGGGAAGGAAAGCCTTCTAGCTAGAACAAAGGATTGATTTCGTGTATCCCAATGCGGGGAATGTGATTATAATGCCCAATCATAAAAAGAATGGAGGCTCTTATAAGAATCTGAGTTTATCTAATTTGATAGATGAACTTTGATTCTAAGGAAAATGATGGAAATAAAAGCTTTTGTTGTCGTACCAAAGAATCAATATCATATGTCGCAATAAGAAGATCATGATTATAGTGCCTTATCATGAAAAAAATGGATATTAATATAAGAACCCAGTTTGTCTTATTTGACAAATGAACTTTGATTCTAAAAAAAATGGTAGGAAGAAATGCTTTTCCTACCATACCGAAGCATCAATATTTCACATCCTAATGAGGAGAATGGGATTATAGTGCCCAATCATAAAAAGAAGGGATATTTAATGAGAATCCAAGTTTGTCTCATTTGATGGATAAACTTTGATTTTAAGGAAAATAGAATAAGAAAAATCTTTTCTTGCCAAATCAAAGCATTAGTGTCATGCATCCTAATAAGAAGATTGTGAATATAGTGTCTAATCATGAAAAGAATGGAGATTTTTGCCAGAATGCAAGTTCATCTCATTTGACAGACAAGCTTTGATTCTATGGAAAATAAGGGGAAAGAAACCTTTTCTTGGTAAACCAAAGCATCAATATCATGCCCTACTCATAAGAAGAATATAATTAAAGTGCCTAATCACAAAAAGAATAAAGATTCTTATGAGAATCTAAGCTTGTCTTATCTGATGATTGAACTTTGATTTTAAAGAAAATGGTGAAAAGAAAAGCTTTTGTTGTCATACCAAAGCATCAATATCATGTATCCCAATGAGAAGAACATGCTTATAGTGCCTAATCATGAAAAAGATGGAGATTATTGCAAGAATCCAAGTTTGTCTCATTTGAGGACAAACTTTGTTTCTAAGAAAAATGGTGGGAAACAATGTTTTTCTTGCCTATCCAAAGCAGCAATATTATGTATCCCAACTAGAAGAATATGATTATAATGTCAAATAAAAAACAAAGAATGGAGACTTTTATAAGAACCCAAGTTTGTCTCATTTGACAGATAAACTTTGATTCTAAGAAAAATGGTGATAAAAAAAAATCTCTTACCAAACTAAAGCATCAATGTCATGTATTCCAATGAAGAGAAAGTGACTATAGTGCATAATCACAAAAGGAATGGAGATTATTATGAGAATTTAAGTTTGTCTCATTTGATGTGTAAACCTTGATTCTAAGCAAAATAGTGAAAAGAAAAAGCTTTTCCTGCCAACCCAAAGCATCAATATCATGTATCCCATTGAAAGAAAAGTGACTATAGTGCCTAATCACAAAAAAGTTAGAGATTACTAAGGGAATCCAAGTTTGTCTCATTGGATAGGGGAACTTTGATTTTAAGAAAATGGTGGAAAGAAAAAGCTTTTCTTGCTAAACCAAAGCATTAATATCGTATATCCCAAAAAGAAGATCATGATTATAGCACCTAGTCACAAAAACAAAGGTCAAAATCAAGGTTTATCTCTTTTAACGAATGAACTTTGTTCTAAGAAAAACGATGGGAAGGAAAACTTTTCTTGCTGGAACAAAGGATCAATTTCATGTATCCTAGTGTAGGAATGTGATTATAGTGTGCAATCACAAAAAGAATGGTGGCTTTTATGAGAATATAAGTTTGTCTCATCTGACAGATGAACTTTGATTCTATGGAAAATAATGAAAATAAAAGCTTATGTTGTCATACCAAAGAATCAATATCTATGTCCTAATGAGAAGATCAAGATTGTAGTGCCTAACCATGAAAAGAATAGAGATTATTACAAGAACCAAGTTTGTCTTTTTTAACAAGTGAACTTTGATTCTAAGAAAAATGGCAGGAAGAAATGCTTTTCCTACCATACTAAAGCATCAACATTTTAATTCCTAATGAGGATAATGTGATTATAGTGCCCAATCATAAAAAGAAAGGATATTTAATGAGAATCCGAGTTTGTCTCATTTGATGGATAACTTTGATTTTAAGGAAAATGGCATAAGGAAAAGCTTTTCCTGCTAAACCAAAGCATCAGTATCATGCATCCTAATGAGAAGATCATGAATATAGTGCCTAATCATGAAAAGAATGGAGATTTTTGCCAGAATGTATATTCATCTCATTTGACGGACAAACTTTCATTCTAAAGAAAATGAGGGGAAAAAAGCTTTTCTTGGTAAATAAAAGCATCAATATCATGCCTCCTAATGAGGAAAATGTGATTAAAGTGCCTAATCACAAAAAGAATAAAGGTTTTATAAGAATCTATGTTTGTCTCATTTGACCCATTAATTTTGATTCTAAGGAAAATAGTGCAAAGAAAAGTTTTTATTGTCCTACCAAGGCAATAGTATCATGTGTCCCAATGAGAAGATCATGATTATAATGCCCAATCATGAAAATAGTGGACATCATTATAAGAATCCAAGTCTATTTTATTTGATAGATGAACTTTAATCCAAAGGAAAATGCCAAAAAAAAGCTTTTCATGTCAAACCATAGCATCAATATTGGGTTTCTCATGGAAGAGAAAGTGATTATAGTGCCTAATCATGGAAGGAATAGAGATTATTACAAAAATCTAAGTTTGTCTCATTTAACATATAAACTTTAATTCTATGAAAAATAGTGGAAACAAAACCTATTCCTGCCAAACCAAAGCATCAATTCATGTATCCCACTAACAAGAAAGTGATTATAGTGTCCAATCACAAAAAGATTAGATGTTATTATGAGAATCCAAGTTTCTCTGATTGGATGGAATAACTTTGGTTTTAAGAAAATGGGAGAAAGTAAAAGCTTTTCCTGCCAAACCAAAGCATCCATATCATATATCCTAAAGAGAAGATCGTGATTATAGTGACCAATCACGAAAAGAAAGGAGATTATTACCAAAATCCCAGTTCATCACCTTTAACGGCTGAACTTTTATTCTAGGATAAATTGTTCAAAGAGAAGCTTTTCTTGTGAAAAGAAAGGATCAATATCGTTTATCCTAGTGAATAGAATATGATTATATTTCCTAACACAAAAGAATGGAGGATCTTATGAGAATCTATGTTTGTCTTATTTGATAGATGAACTTTTTTGATTCTAAGGAAAATGATGAAAAGAAAAGCCTTTGTCGTCATACCAAAGAATCAATATCATGTGTCCTAATGAGTACATCATGATTATAGTGCTGAATCATGAAAATAATGGAGATTGTTACAAGAACCAAATTTGTCTCATTTGGTGGATGAACTTGATTCTAAGAAAAATATCAAGAAGAAATACTTTTCCTGCCATATTAAAGCATGAATATTCGCACCCTAACGAGGAGAATGTGATTGTAGTGCCCAATTATAAAAAGAAAGGATATTCTAATGAGAACCCAAGTTTGTCTCATTTGATGGATAAACATTGATTTTAAGGAAAATTGTCCAAGGAAAAGCTTTTTCTTGCTAAATCAAAGCATTAGTATCATGCATCCTAATGAGAAGATCATGAATATAATGCCTAATCATGAAAAAATGGAGATTATTGCTAGAAGGCAACTTTATCTCATTTAACGGATGAACTTTGATTCTAAGGATAATGGTGGAAAAAAACTTTTCTTATTAAACCAAAGCATCAATATCATGCCTCCCAGTGAGGAGAATGTGATTAAAGTGCCTAATCAAAAAAAGAATAGAGGTTCTTATGAGAATTTATGTTTATTTCATTTGACGATTAAACTTTGATTTTAAGGAAAATGGTGGAAATAAAAGCTTTTACTATCATACCAAAGCATCAATATCATGTATCTCAATGAAAAGAACATGATTATAGCGCCTAATCATGAAAAAAATGGAGATTATTGCAAGAATCCAAGTTTGTCTTATTCAAGGATGAACTTTATTTCTAAGAAAATGGTGGGAAGCAATGCTTTTCTTGCCAAACCAAAGCATCAATATTGTGCACCACAATGAAATGAAAGTGATTATAATGTCAAATCAAAAAAAGAATGGAGATTCTTATAAGAACCCAAGTTTGTCTCAATTGATGGATAAACTTTGATTCTAAGGAAAACGATGACAAGAAAAGCATTTCTTGCTAAACCAAAGCATCAATATCATATATTCAAATGAGTAGAGAGTGACTATAGTGCATAGTCACAAAATGAATGGAGATTATTATGAGAATATAGGTTTGTCTTATTTGATGTGTGAACCTTGATTCTAAGCAAAATGGTGGAAAGAAAAGATTTTCTTGCCAACCCAAAGCATCAATATCATGTATCCCATTAAGGAGAAAGTGACTATATTACCCAATCACAAAAAAGTTGAAGATTATTATGGGAATCCAAGTTTGTCTTATTGGATGGGCGAACTTTGATTTTAAGAAAATGGTGGGAAGAAAAAGCTTTTCTTACTAAACCAAAGCATCAATATCATATATCCCAAAGAGAAGATCATGATTATAGAGCCTAGTCAGAAACAGAAAGGTCAAAATCTAGGTTTGTCTCCTTTAATAGATGAACATTGATTCTAAGAAAAATGGTGGGAAGGAAAGCTTTTCTCGCTAGAACAAAGGATCAATTTTATGTATCCTAGTGTAGGGATTGTGATTATAGTGCCCAATCATAAAAAAATGGAGGCTCATATGGGAAGCTAAGTTTGTCTTATTTGATAGATAAACTTTGATTCTAAGCAAAATGATGGAATGAAAAGCTTTCCCTTCCAAGCCAAAGCATCAATATCATATATCCTATTGAGGAGAGAATCATTATAGCATCCAATCAAAAAATGATTGGAGATTATTGTGAGAATCCAAATTTGTCTCATTAGATGGGCGAACCTTTATTTTAAGAAAATGGTTGAAGGAAAATGCTTTCCTTGCCAAACCGAAGTGTGAATATCATGTATCCCAATGAGAAGATCATTATTGCAGCACCTAATCATGAAAATAAAGGAGATTATTATAAGAATCTAGGTTTGTTGCCTTCAAAGCGTAAACATTGACTCTAAGAAAAATAGAGGGAAGCAAAATTTTTCACACTAGAACAAAGAATCAAAATCTTGTATCCTAGTGATAGGAATGTGATTATAGTGCCCAATAACAAAACGAATGGAGGTTCTACTGAGAATCTACGTTTACCCCATTTAACTGATGAATTTTGATTCTGGGAAAATGGTGCGAAGAAAAGTTTTTATTGTCCTATCAAACCATCAATATCATGTGTTCTAATAAGATGATCATAATTATAGTGCCTAATCATGAAAACAATGGAGATTATAGGAGAATCCAAGTTTATCTCGTTTGACAAACGAACTTTGATCTTAAGGAAGATGCCATAAAGAAAAGCTTTTCTTACTAAACCATAGCATGAATATTGGGTATCTCACTGAAGAGGAAGTGATTATAGTGCCTAATCATAGAAAGAATGGAGATTATTACAAGAATCTAAGTTTATCTCATTTAACGTATAGACTTTAATTCTAAGGAAAATGGTGGAAATAAAACCTATCCCTACCAAACTAAAGCATCAATATCACGTATCCCACTAACAAGAAAGTGATTATAGTGCCTAATTACAAAAATATTAGAGATTATTATTAGAATCCAAGTTTATCTGATTGGATGGAAAAACTTTGGTTTTAAGAAAATAGGAGAAAGTAAAAGCTTTTCCTACCAAAGCAAAGCATCCATATCATATATCCCAAAAAGAAGATCATGATTATAGTGACTACTCACAAAAGGAAAGGAGATTATTATAAATATCCAAGTTTGTCACCTTTAACGGATGAACTTTGATTTTGGGATGAATTATCCAAAGAAAAGCTTTTCTTGCTAAAAGAAAGGATCAATATCGTGTATCCTAATGAATGGAATGTGATTATAGTTCCTAATCACAAAAGAATGGAGGTTCTTATGAGAATCTAAGTTTGTCTTATTTGACAGATGAACTTTGATTCTAAGGAAAATGATCGAAAAAAAAACCTTTGTCATCATACCAAAGAATCAATATCATGTGTCCTAATGAGAACATCATGATTACAGTGCCGAATCATGAAAAGAATGAAGATTATTACAAGAACCAATTTTGTCTCATTTAATGGATGGACTTGATTCTAAGAAAAATGTCAGGAAACAATGCTTTTGCTGCCATATTAAAGCATGAACAATCACACCCTAAAGAGGAGAATGTGATTATAATTCCAATCATGAAAACAAAGGATATTCTAATAAGAATCCAAGTTTGCCTCATTTGATGGATAAACTTTGATTTTAAAGAAAATAGCGTTAAAGAAAAGGTTTTCTTGCCAAATCAAAGCATTAGGATCATGCATCCTAATGAAAAGGTCATGAATATAATGCCTAATCTTTAAAAGAATAAAGATTATTGCCAGAAAGCAAGTTTATCTCATTTAATAGATTAACTTTGATTGTAAGGATAATGGTCGAAAAAAAACTTTTCTTGCTAAACCAAAGCATCAATATTATGCATCCCTATGAGGAGAATGTGATTAAAGTGCCTAATCACAAAAGGAATAGAGGTTCTTATAAGAATCTAAGTTTGTCTCATTTGATGATTGAACTTTGATTTTAAGAAAAATTATGGAAAGAAAAGCTTTTGCTGTCATACCAAAGCTTCAATATCATGTATCCCAACAAAAAAAACATGATTATAGTGCCTAATCATTAAAAAAAAGGGAGATTATTGCAAGAATCCAAGTCTATCTTATTTGAGGATGAACTTTATCTCTAAGAAAAATGGTGGGAAGCAATGCTTTTCTTGCCAAACCAAAGCATCAATTGTGTATCACAATGAAAAAATTTGATTAAAGTGTGGAATCAACAAAAAATGGAGATTCTTATGAGAACCCAAGTTTGTCTCATTTGACAGATAAACTTTGATTCTAATGAAAATAGTGACAAGAAAAGCATTTCTCGCTAAACCAAAACATCAATATCATGTATTTCAATGAGGAAAAAGTGACTACAGTGCATAGTCATGAAAGGAATGGAGATTATTATGAGAAATTAAGTTTGTCTTATTTGATGTGTGAACCTTGATTCTAAGCAAAATAGTGGAAAGAAAAGATTTTCCTACCAACCCAAAGCATCAATATCATGTATCCCATTAAGGAGAAAGTGACTATATTGCCCAATCACAAAAAAATTGGAGATTTTTATAGGAATCCAAGTTTGTCTCATTGGATAGGCAAACTTTGATTTGAAGAAAATGGTGGAAAGAAAAAGCTTTTCCTGTTAAACTAAAGCATTAATATCGTATATCCCAAAGAGAAGATCATGATTATAATGCCTAGTTGCAAAAAGAAAGGTTAGAATCTAGGCTTGTCTCCTTTAACAGATGAACTTTGATTCTAAGAAAAATGGTGGGAAGGAAAGTTTTTCTTGCTAGAACAAAGGATCAATTTCATGTAAAGTGTGGGGAATATGATTATAGTGCCCAATCACAAAAAGAGTGGAGGCCTTTATGAGAAGCTAAGTTTGTTTCATTTGATAGATAAACTTCGATTATAAGCAAAATGGTGGAATGAAAAGCTTTTGCTTCTAGGCTAAAGCATCAATATCATATATCCTATTAAGGAGAAAGTGATTATAGTGCCAAATTAGAAAAGGATTAGAGATTATTGTGAGAATCCAAGTTCATCTCATTGGATGGATGAACTTTAATTTTAAGAAAATGGTTGAAGGAAAATGCTTTCCTTGCCAAATTGAAGTGTTAATATCATGTATCCCAATGAGAAGATCATGATTATAGCACCTAATCATAGAAAGAAAGGAGATTATTATAAGAATCTAGGTTTGTTGCCTCTAATGGATGAATATTGACTCTAAGAAAATAAAGAGAAGAAAAATTTTTCATGCCAGAACAAAGAATCAATATCTTGTATCCTCCTGATGGGAATGTGATTAGAGTGCCTAATCACAAAAAAAATGAAGTTTTTAATGAGAATCTACATTTGTCCCATTTGATCGATGAATTTTGATTATGGGGAAAATGGTGTGAAGAAAAGCTTTGATCTTAAGGAAAATGCCAAAAATAAAAAGCTTTTCTTGCTAAATCATAGCATCAATATCCGATATCTCACTGAAGAGAAAGTGATTATAGTGCCTAATCACAGAAAGAATGGAGATTATTATAAGAATCTAAGTTTGTCTTATTTAATATATAAACTTTAATTTTAAGGAAAATGGTGGAAATAAAACCTCTTACTGCTAAACCAAAGTATCAATATCACGTATCCCACTAACAAGTAAGTGATTATAGTGCCTAATCATAAAAAGATTAGAGATTATTATCAGAATCTAAGTTTGTTTGATTGGATGGAAGAACTTAGGTTTTAAGAACATGGGAGAAAGTAAAAGCTTTTCCTGCCAAACCAAAGCATCCATATCGTGTATCCCAAAGAGAAGATCATGATTCTAGTGACTAATCACGAAAGAAAAGGAGATTACTACAAGAATCCAAGTTTGTCACCTTTAATGAATGAACTTTGCTTGTAGGATTAATTGTCTGAAGAAAAGCTTTTCCTGCCAAAAGAAAGGATCAATATCGTGTATCCTAGTGTGTGGAATGTGATTATAGTTCCCAATCACAAGGTTCTTATGAGAATCTATGTTTGTCTCATTTGACAGATGAACTTTGATTCTAAGGAAAATGATAGAAAGAAAAGCCTTTGTTATCACACCAAATAATCAATAGCATATGTCCCAATGAAAACATCATGATTATAGTGCCTAATCATGAAAAGAATTAAGATTATTACAAGAACCAAGTTTGTCCAATTTGATGGATGAACTTGATTCTAAGAAAAATGGCAAGAAGAAACGCTTTTCCTGCAATATCGAAGTATGAACATTTCACACCTTAATCAGAAGAATGTGATTGTAGTGCCCAATCATAACAAGAAAGGATATTCTAATGAGAATCCAAGTTTGTCTCCTTCGATGGATAAACTTTGATTTTAAGAAAAATGGCATAAGGAAAAGCTTTTCTTGCAAAATCAAAGCATTAGTATCATGCATCCTAATGAGATGATCATAAACTTTGATTCTAAGGATAATGGTGGAAAAAAAAACTTTTCTTATTAAACCAAAGCATTAATATCAGGCCTCCCAATGAGGAGAATGTGATTAAAGTGCCCAATCACAAAAGGAATAGAGGTTCTTATGAAAATCTAAGTTTGTCTCATTTGACAATTAAACTTTGATTTTAAGGAAAATGTTGGAAAAAAAGCTTTTGCTGTCACATAAAAGCATCAATATCATTTATCCCAATGAGAATAACATGATTATAGTGCCTAATCATGAAAAGAATGGAGATTACTGTAAGAATCAAAGTTTGTCTCATTTCAGGACGAACATTGATTCTAAAAAAAATGGTTGGAAAAAATACTTTTCTTGTCAAACCAAAACATCAATATTGTGCATCCTAATGAGGAGAATGTGATTATAGTGTCGAATCATAAAAAGAACGAAGATTTTTATGAGAATCCAAGTTTATCTCATTTGATGTGTAAACCTTGATTCTAAGTAAAATGGTGAAAAGAAAAGCTTTTCTTGCCAACCCAAAGCATTAATATCATCTATGCCATTGAGGAGAAAGTGACTATAGTGCCCAATCACAAAAAAGTTGGAGATTATTATAAGAATCTAAGTATGTCTCATTGGATGGGTGAACTTTGATTTTAAAAAAAATGGTGGAAAGAGTTTTTCTTGCTAAACCAAAGCATCAATATCATACATCCTAAAGAAAAGATCATGATTATAGCACCCAGTAAGGAGAAGAAAGTAGATTATTATCTAAATCTACGTTTGTCTCTTTTAACGAATGAACTTTGATTCTTAGAAAAATTATGGGAAAAAAACTTTTAATGCTAAAGCAATTGATAAATTGCGTGTATCCAAGTGAGGGGAATGTGATTATAGTGCCTAATCATAAAAAAATGTAGTTTCTTATAAGAATCTAAGTATGTCTCTTTTGAAAGATGAACTTTGACTCTAAGAAAAATGGTGAAAAGAAAAGCTTTTATTGTCATACCAAAGCATCAATGTCATGTGTCCCACTGAGGAGAAAGTGATTACAGTGCCTAATCACAAAAGGAATGCAGATTATATGAAAATACAAGTTTTTCTCATTTGACGTATAAACTTTGATTTTAAGCAAAATAATGGAAAAGAAAAGCTTTTCCTACCAAGCCAAAGCATCAATATCATGTATTTTATTGAGGATCAAGTGATTATAGTGCCCAATCAATAAAAGATTGGAGATCATCATGAGAATCCAAGTTCATCTCATTGGATGGATGAACTTTAATTTTAAGACAAAGTTTGAAGGAAAATGCTCTTCTTGCCAAAGCAAAGCATCAATGTAATGTATCCCAATAAGAAGCTCATGATTATAGTGCCTAATCACGAAAAGAAAATATTATTATAAAAATCCAAGTTTGTCACCTTTAACAGATGAACTTTAATTCTAAGAAAAGTGGTGGGAGGAAAACATTTTATTGCGTAAACAAAGAATCAATATAGTGTATCCCAGGTACAAGGATGTGATTATAGTACCCAATCACAAAAAGAATGGAGGTTCTTATGAAAATCCAAGTTTGTCTCATGTGACCGATGAATTTTGATTCTAAGGAAAATGGTGCAAAGAAAAGCTTTTGTTGTCCTACCAAAGCATCAACATGTGTCCCAATGAGAAGATCATGATTATAGTGCCTAATAATGAAAACAGTGGAGATTATTATGGGAATCCAAGTTTATCTTATTTAATGAATGAACTTTGATCCTAAGGAAAAAGCAAAAAAAAAGCTTTTCTTACAAACCATAGCATTAATATCATGTATCTCACAGAGGAGAAAGTGATTATAGTGCCTAATCATAGAAGGAATGGAAAATATTACAAAAATTCAAATTTATCTCATTTGCTATATAAACTTTGATTCTAAGGAAAATAAGGGAAAAAAAAGATTTTCCTGCCAAGCCAAAGCATCAATATCATGTATCCCATTGAAGAGAAAGTGATTATAGTGCCTGATCAAAAAAAGATTAGAGTTTATTACAAGAATCCAAATTCGTCTCATTGGATGGATAAACTTTGATTTTAAGAAAATGGTTGAAGGAAAATGCTTTTCTTGCTAAGCTAAAGCTTTAATATCATGCATCCCAATTGAAAGATCGTGATTACAATGCCTAGTCATGAAAAGAAAAGAGATCATTATAAGAATCTAGGTTTGTCACCTTTAACTGATGAAATTTGACTTTAAGAAAAAAGGTGGGAAGAAAACTTTTTCTTGCAAAAACAAAATATCAATATCATGTATCCTAGTGATGGCAATGTGATTATAGTACCCAATCACAAAAAGAATAGAGGTTCTTATAAGAATCTAAGTTTATCTTATTTGATAGATGAATTTTGATTCTTAGGAAAATGGTGTGAAGAAAAGCTTTTATTGTCCTACCAAAGCATCAATGTCATGTGTCCCAATAAAAAGATCATGATTATAGTGCCTAATCTCAAAAATAGTAAAGATTATTATAAGAATCCAAGTTTGTCTTATTTGACGAATGAACTTTGATACTTAGGAAAATGCCAAAAAGAAAAGCTTTTCTTGCCAAGCCATAACATCAATATCATGTATCTCCCTAAGGACAAAGTGATTATAGTGCCTAATCACAATAGGCATGGAGATTACGAGAATCCAAATTTGTCTGAGTTAACATATAAACTTTGATTCTAAGCAAAATGGTGGAAAGAAGAGCTTTTCCTGCCAAGCCAAAGCATTAATATCATGTATCCCATTGAGGAGAAAGTAATTATAGTGCCTAATCACAAAATGATTTGAGATTATTATGAGAATCCAAGTTTGTCTGATTGGATGGAAAAACTTTATTTTTAAGAAAATAATGGAAAGCAAAAGCTTTTCTTGCCAAACCAAAGTATCCATATCATATATCCCAAAGAGAAGTTCGTGATTTATAGTGCCTAATCACGAACAGAGAGGAGATTATTACAAGCATCTATGTTTGTCACCTTTAACGAGTGAATTTTCTAGGAAAAATTATCTGAAGAAAAGCTTTTCTTGCCAAAACAAAGGATCAATATTATGTATCCTAGTGAGCGGAATGTGATTATAGTTCCCAATCACAAAAGAATGCAAGTTCTTATGAGAATATAAGTTTGTCTCATTTAACAAATAAAATTTGATTTTGAGGAAAATGGTGAACAAAAAAGCTTTTATTATGATACCAATGCATCAATATCATGCGTCTTAAAGGCAAGATCATGATTATAGTGCCTAATCAAGAAAAGAATGGAGATTATTACATGAATCCAAGTTTTTTGTATTTGATGAATGAACTTTGATTCTAAGAAAAATGGCAGGAAAAAATGTCTTTCTTTCCATAGCAAAGCATCAATATTTTGCATCCTAATGAGAATGATGAGATTATAATACCCAATCATAAAAAGAAAGGATATTCTAATAAGAATCCAAGTTTGGCTCATTTCTTGGATAAACTTTAATTCTAAGGAAAATGGCGTAAGGAAAAGCTTTTTTCCCAAAGTAAAGCATCAGTATCAGGCATCCCAATGAGAAGGTCATGATTGTAGCGCTAATCATGAAAATAATGGAAATTGTTGCCATAATTCATGTTTGTCTTATTTGATGGACAAACGTTGATTCTAAGAAAAATGTTAGAAAGAAAAGCTTTTTTTCTAAACCAAAGCATCATATCGTGCCTCCCAGTGAGGAAAATGTGATTGGAGTGCCAAATCACAAAAAGAATAGAGGTTCTTATGAGAATCTAAGTTTGTCCCATCTGACGGATGGACTTTGATTTTAAGGAAAATGGTGAAATGAAAAGCTTTTGATATCATACCAAAGCATCAATATCATGTATCCCAATGAGAAGAACATGTTATAGTGCCTAATCATGAAAAGAATGGAGATTATTGCAAGAATCCAAGCTTATCTCAGAGAATGAACTTTGATTCTAAGAAAAATTATGGGAAGGAATACTTTTCCTACCAAACCAAAGCATCAATATTATGTATCCCAATAAGAAAAATATGATTATAGTGTTAAATCACAAAAAAATAGAGATTCTTGTGAGGATCCAAATTTTATCTTATTTGATGGATAAACTTTGATTCTAAAGAAAATGGTGAAAAGAAAAGCATTTCCTGCCAAACCAAAGATCAATATCGTCTACTCTAATAAGAAAAAAGTGACTATAGTGTGCAATCACTAGAGGAATAGAGATTGTTATGAGAATCCAAGTTTGTCTCGTTGGATATGTAAACATTGATTCTCAACAAAATCGTGGAAAAAAAGCTTTTCTACCAATAGCATCAATATCATGTATCCTATTGAGGAGAAAGTGATTATAGTGCCTAATCACAAAAAATTTAAAGATTATTTAAGAATCCAACCTTGTCTCATTGGATGGATAAACTTTGATTTTAAGAAAATGGCGGGAAAAAAGATTTCTTGCTAAACAAAAGCATCGATATCATATATCCCAAAGGGAAGATCATGATTATTGTGCTTAGAAACAAAAAGGAAGGAGATTATTATCAAAATCCAGCTGTCTTATTTAAAAGATGAGCTTTGATTCTAAGAAAAATGGTGGGAAGAAAAGCTTTTCTTGCTAAAACAAAGGATCAATTTCATGTATCCCAGTGAGAGGAATGTTATTATAGCACCCAATCATAAAAAGATCTATTTAACAGATGAACTTTGACTCTAAGGAAAATGGTGAAAAGAAAAGCTTTTGTTGTTATACCAAAGCATCAATGTCATGTGCCTCAATAAGAAGATCATGATTTATAGCACCTAAAAGTGAATACAATGGAGATTATTATGAGTGTCCAAGTTTGTGTTATTTGATGGATGGACTTTGATTCCAAGGAAAATGCTAGAACGCATGTTTTCCTTGGCCAACCAAAGCATCAATATCATGGAGAAAATTATTATAGTGCCTAATCACAAAAGAAATGGAGATTAGTACGAGAATCCAAGTTTGTCTCACTCGACATGTAAACTTTAATTCTAAGCAAAATGGTGGAAAGAAAAGCTTTTCCTGCTAAGCCAAAGCATTAATATTATGTATCTCATTGAGGAGAAAGCGATTATAGTGCCCAATCCAAAAAAGATTGAAGATTGTTATGATAACCCAATTTCATCTCATTGGATGGATGAACTTTGATTTTAAGAAAATAGATGAAAAGAAATGCTTTTCCTGCTAAACCAAAGTGTCAGTATCATGTATCCCAATAAAAAGATTATGATTACAGTGCCTAATCATGAAGAGAAAGGAGATTATTATAAGAATCCAGGTTTGTTGCCTTTAACATGAACTTTGATTCTAAGAGAAATGGTAGGAAGAAAACATTTTTTTGCCAAAACAATGAATCAATATCATATATCCTAGTGATGGGAATGTGATTATAGTGCCTAATCATAAAAAGATGGAATTTCTTAAGAGAATCTAAGTTTGTCTCATTTAACCGATGAATTTTGATTCTAAAGAAAATGGTGCAAAGAAAAGCTTTTGATGTCCTGTAAAAGCATAAATATTGTGTGTCCCAATGAGAAGATCATTATTATAGTGCCTAGTCATGAAAAAAGTGGAGATTATTATAAGAATCTAAATTTATCTCATTTGACAGATGAACTTTGATCCTAAGGAAAATGCCAAAAAGAAAAGCTTTTCTTGCAAAATCATAGCATCAGTATCGTGTATCTCAATGAGGAGAAAATGACTATAGTGCCTAATCACAAAAAGAATAGATATTATTACTAGAATCAAAGTGTGTCTTATTTGATGTATAAGCTTTGATTTTAAGCAAAATGGTGGAAAAAAAAGCTTTTCTTGCCAAGCTAAAACATCAATATCATGTATCCAATTGAGGAAAAAGTGATTACAGTGCCCAGTAAAAAAAAGATTGGAGATTATTGTGAAAATCCAAGTTCATCTCATTGGTTGGATGAACTTTGATTTGAAGAAAAAGGTTGAAGAAAAATGCTTTCTTACCAAACTAAAGTGTCAATATCATGCATCCCAATGAGAAGATCATGATTGCAATGCCTAATCATGAAAGGAAAAGAGATTATTATAGGAATCTAGGTTTGTCATCTTTAATAGATGAACTTTGACTAGAAGAAAAGTGGTAGGAAGAAAACTTGTCATGCCAAAACAAAGAATTAATATCATGTATCCTAGTGATGGGAATGTGATTATAGCCCTAATCACGAAAAGAATGGAAGTTCTTATAAGAATCTAAGTTTCTCCCATTTGACCAATGAATTTTGATTTTGAGGAAATAGGGCAAAGAAAAGCTTTTGTTGTCCTACCAAAGCATCAATATCGTGCGTCCAAATAAAAAGATCATGTATCATAAACACAATGTAGATTATTATAAGAACCCAAGTTTGTCTCATTTGATGGACAAACTTTGATTCTAAAGAAAATGCTAGAGAGAATGATTTTCTTAGCAAATTAAAGCGTTAATATTATGTAACCCACTAAGGAAAAAGTTATTAAAGTGCCTAATCACAAAAGGAATAGAGATTATTATGAGAATTTAAGTTTATCTCATATAACATATAGAATTTAATTCTAAGGAAAATGGTGGAAAGAAAACCTATTCCTGCCTAACCAAAGCATCAATATCACATATGCCACTAAGCAAAAAGTGATTGTAGTGCCCAATCACAAAAAAATTAAAGAGTATTAAATCCAAGTTTGTCTGATTGGATGGATAAACTTTGATTTCAAGGAAATAGGGAAAGTAAAATTTTTTCTTGCCAAACCAAAGTATCCATATCATATATCCCAAAGAGAAGATCGTGATTATAGCACCTAATTATGAATAGAAAGAAGATTGTTACAAGAATCTAGGTTTGTCACCTTTAACGAATGGCCTTTGATTCTACAAAAAATTGTCCAAAAAAAGCCTTTTTTTTCCAAAATAAAGGATCAATATCATGTGTCCTAGTGACTGGAATATGATTATAGTTCCCAATCGCAAAAGAATAGAGATTCTTATAAGAATCTAAGTTTCTCTCATTTAATAGATGAACTTTAATTCTAAGGAAAATGATGAAAAGAAAAGCTTTTATTATCACACCAAAGCATCAATATCATGTTTTCCAATGAGAAGATCATGATTATAGTGCCTAATCATGAAAATAATGGAGATTATTACAAGAATCCAAGTTTGTCTCATTTGACAGATGAACTTTGATTCTAAGAAAAATGGCAGAAAGAAATGCTTTTCTTGCCACAGCAAAGCATCAATATTTTGCATCCTAATATGGAGCATGTGATTACAGTGCCTAATCACAAAAAGAAAAGATATTCTAATGAGAATCCAAGTTTATCTCATTTAATGGATAAACTTTGATTTTAAGGAAAATTACATAAGAAAAGGTTTTCTTGCCAAAGCAAAGCACAGTGTCATGCATCCCAATAGGAAGATCATGATTATAGTGCCAATCACAAAAAAAATGGAGATTATTGCCAAAATGCAAGTTCATCTCATTTGATGGAAAGAAAAACATTCCTTCCTAAACTAAAGCATCAGTATCGTGCCTCCCAATTAGGAGAATATGATTAGAGTCCCAATTATAAAAAGAATAAAGGTTTTATGAGAATTTAAGTTTATCTCATATGATGGTTGAACTTTGATTTTAAGGAATATGGTGGAAAAAAAAGCTTTCACTGTCATACCAAAGCACCAATATCTTATATCCCAATGAGAAAAACATGATTATAGTACCTAATCACGAAAAGAATAGAGATTATTGTGAGAATGTAGGTTTGTCTCATTCGAGGATAAACTTTGATTCTAAGAAAAAAAGCAGGAAGATATACTTTTCTGGCCAAATCAAAGCATCAATATTGTGTATCCCAATAAGGAGAATGTAATTCTAGTGTTGCATCATACAAAGATTGAAGATTCTTATAAGAATCCAAGTTTGTCTCATTCAATGGATAAACTTTGATTCTAAGGAAAATGGTCAAAGGAAAAGCATTTCTTGCCAAACCAAAGTATCAATATCCTTTATTCTAATGAGGATAAAGTGACTATACTACATAATCACAAAAGGAATAGAGATTATTATAAGAATCCAAGTTTGTCTCATTTGACATGTAAAGCTTGATTCTAAGCAAAAAGTGGAAAGAAAAGCTTTTCTTGCCAATCTGAAGCATCAATATCATGTATCCCATTAAAAAGAAAGTGATTATAGTGCCCAATCAAAAAAAAGTTAAAGATTAGTATGTGAATCCAAGTTTGTTTTATTGGATGGATGAACTTCGATTTTAATAAAGTGGTGGAAAAAAAAGCTTTTCCTACCAAACCAAAGCGTTAATATCATGTATCCGAATGAGGAGGTTGTGATTACAACACCTACTCACAAAAAGAATAGAGATTATTATAAGAATCCAGGTTTGTCACTTTTAACAGATGAACTTTGATTCTAAGAAAAGTGATGGAAAGAAAACCTTTTCTTCATAAAACAAGGAATTAATAATATGTATCCCAATGATGGGAATGTGGTTGTAGTGCCCAATCATAAAAATAATGGAGGTTCTTATGAGAATCTAAGTTTATCTCTTTTGATCGATGAATTTTCATTTTGAGGAAAATGGTGCAAGGAAAAGCTTTTATTGTCCTGCAAAAGCATCAATATCATGTGTCCCAATGAGAAGATCATGATTATAGTGCCTAATCATGAAATAGTAGGGACTTATTATGAGAAGCCAAGTTTGCCTCATTTGATAGATGAACTTTGATCCTAAGGAAAATGCCAAAAAGAAAGGCTTTTATTGCCAAACCATAGCATCAATATTGTGTATCTCACTGAGGAGAAACAAGTTCAAATTCAGATCTGGAGTCTTGGTTAAACAAGCTCAAATCTTTTGATATTGAAATAAAAATGATCTTACAATTATTCCCTAAATGTTTATGCCTTTTTCTTGAGTCAAAACCTTGCGTGGTATGATTAGCGGGCTGTTTCATCACCCCAAACTACTCTGAGGTAGTGCAAATGAGCTTGTGATACTCGTGCCACTCTTGCCCTTCAGTCATAGATGTTTGAATGTCAATGACTCGAGTTTGGACCCGTAGACATAAAAAAATAAGAGATATTTCCTACTTTGCTTTGTCCCCTACTGGCAGCACAACTGTTGCAAATTAAAAAATCACTTTAAAATCATAACGATTTTTTATGAATTTTTTGATATTTTTCTATAAAAGCATGTTGAATTATCTTTAAAATAATGTCTTATTCACCCCCAAATCATCCTGGATGAGAGAGTTATAATTTTTCAAGTCTAAAAATATATTCTGGTTTGCTCAATGATTTTTTCAAATTTTTCAAACATTTTTCTTAAAAGGTTCATGAAATTCCCTTTTCAGAAAGGTATTGTTTGCAATTTTTTGATACCAAATGAGTCTGGGGTGATTTTTCAAATTTTGACACACCTTGTCCCTCATATGCTCTGCCAGCA